>JASDQU010011353.1:22195-48756 GCA_032191745.1 Picea mariana
GACCAAAAATTCACAATGGCCTTCATGAGTTTGGAATGTTGTTTTTGGGATATCTTTTTCCTTCATTCTGATCTGATGATACCCTGAATGAAGATCCAATTTTTTGAAATAGATTGGTCCATGTAGTTCATCTAAAAATTCATAAATGACGGGAATGGGAAAATTATCTTTAATAGTGATCTTGTTGATCTCTCTATAATCTAGACACATACGCCATGAGCTATGTTGCTTGAATACCATTACCACTGGTGCAGAGTAAGAACTTTGGCTAGGTCTAATAATGCCAACCTCTAACATTTCTTCAACCATGCACTCAATTTCACTCTTAAGGGCATAAGGATATCTGTATGGCTTGATGTTAGGAGGAACACTCCCAAGAATTAGGTGAATTTCATGATCATGATTTCGAGTGGCTGGAAGACCTTTGGGAATATTTTTAAATCCTTTGGAATGCTTATCAATGATCCTTTGGAGATGTTGAGGAATAGATGGCTTAGATGTTTGAACATATAGTGAGCATAGTTGTGAAATAACGCCTTGATGCCCCTTTTTCAATAATTTTGTCATGTCATTAGAGCTTATCACCTTATCGGGTTTCCCTGTGATACCTCTTAGCTCAATTTCTTTTCCTTCCAATGAAAATTTCATGAAAAGTTCTTGAAAATTAAAAGCCATTGTTCCTAATTATTGTAACCATTTGATTCCTAGTACAACATCTCCACCACCCATGGGTATAGAAATCATTGGACTATTCATTACATATTCCCCCATAGTAAGATTGATCTTATTTCATTTTCCTGAGCAATTGATAGTTCCTCCATATGAAATCATTACTTGAAACTCTGACACTGGATATACAAAGAAATTGAGATCTTTGGATAATTTATAGTGAATGAAATTATGAGTACTGCCATAATCAATTAGGACTATTACCTTTTTCTTTTTGATGTATCATTCGATCTTGAGGATTTGAGGAGTGCTAATTCTAGCCAATGCATTACAAGATATCGTGGGAGTCAACTCTTCAGATGAAATTGCTTCTACATTTTCATCTTGAGATGGTTCTTGTTCTTGTTCTTCTTCCTATTCACAATCTATGTAGAATAGTTTCTTCTCACCACACTTATGTCCCTTACTATACTTGTTATCACAATTAAAGAATAAACATTTTTCTTTTCTTTCCTCCAATTTTTGAGGTGTCAACCTTGTAGGTTGAGGTGTTTTAGAAGAAGGAGCATTTTTCTCTCTATAGATGTTAGGATTGGTCCTTCTAGTAGCCATAGCCATATTTTTACTTTCAACATTTCTTGCTAGCTTAAATGCATTCTCCAATGATTTGGGTTCCCAAAGGCGAACCTCATGTTGAATGTTATCCTTTAAAGTTCCTATGAATACATCAATCAAGTGATCATCTGGAATATTGGTTACCTTTATATTCAATCTTTGGAAGTTCTCAATGTTCTCGGTAACTGAACCCTTTTGCTTGAGATTTATCAGTTGGCTAAAGAAGGTATTTCTCCTTGTATCCTCATAGTGTGTTATCATTTCTTCCATGAAAATTGTCCAAGTGATGAGTGATTTGCGAGAAAAAATCCATCAATACCATACAAATTGATTAGGTTCTAAATATAAAGAAGAAATTTGTATCTTTTGTGTATGTGGCACATTATGGAGATCAAAGAATTGCTCCATCTGAAGTATCCATGTGATTGGGTCCTTTCCATCAAACTTCCTCATATCAATACTAGGAATGTGGTTGGTCTTCAAACCAAAGTTGGAGTTTCTCCATTCTTGATTCACCTTCCTTGTGTCCTCATCATGAATTTCATGGGATGCATTTTCATTCTCATGTGTCTTCTCTGTTACAAAATTTTTCAATACTTCCATGATCTCCCCTTTTAAACCCTCCATCATCTCTTGTAGTTCATTTTTTGTTACTATATTCTTTTGTAAATCATTTATGTCCCTATGCATTTCTTAACCTTCATCAAGAGTCCAAGTAGGATTTTCTGGAGGCTTATTTGGTGTAGAAGTTCCCTTTTTGGGTGGCATGTTGACCAAGTATCACTTTTGAACCTTGATTTTGAGGTGGTTATGCTAGACACTATTTTTTCTATTGTATCTCCCAAGTTTCGGACCTTCTGGGTATGAAAATATATTTTATGTAGTTCTCTGATATTTATTCTCTGCAATACCATAGGTCTAATCAAAATTGGATGTGCCAAGTGGAATTTATGGTAACTTTCCCACAACTTGTTGATTTTTGGCCTTTCTTGGAGATCTCACTTGTATAGCATTCCCCGCACAAAATAATTAATAAAAAATTCTGAAACTCACACCATAAATACTACAGACCGTCCATGATCCAATGAAACTAGTCCCAATCAATTTGGATACTCTAGGAAGAAGTTACGATTGTTTTACCTGGAACACCTTCTTGAAACTAGTCAATAGGACTAGTCAAATACCCTATCTTACACAAGGTGTATATACAAATTTAAGATGACCCAGAAGATAACATTTTTACCACAGATACCTTACTAATTTCTATAAATATCCTCTATATTTCAGGGTCTGAAAGATTATAGAAATTTTTTTATAGTGAAAATTCCGCAATGACTCGGTTCAAGATGATTCCATAACCCTACCTTGTATAGGATGTATCTCTGAAGGTATAAGGCCTCAGGAGATGAATTTTGACCCCAACGTACCTTGATCCATCTACTAAATACACTCCAAGCCGTTCCTTGTGAAACCTTGTATAAAAAAAGTTATATTGAAAATTCCAAGCTGTCTTAGATGTAGCAACGAAACCCCAAGACCTTGAGCTCTGATACCATATGTTAAGAACCAAATATCAATATAGCATATAAAAACATCAAAAAAGTAATCAATGCCTTCAAAAAGAGACAATTTCAGATAATAAGCCTCTTCAAGGGGGCAGCCTTCTTTTACCCCACTTAAATTTTCAAGTACAAGATGATTTAAAATAAAAATGTTTCCTTGGTATATATAGGAGACTAGGAGGTATAATTACAACTAATGGCCTAAATATGACATAAATAAAATAACATTACTAATATAATATGTCCCAATTAATGGGTAATGAGCCAATATTAGGGCTTAATATGTTATGTGTAACAAAATGTTGAGGCAAAGTTTTTGTCAAGGTGTCTGCTCCATGGTTGTAATAGATGACATGGTATGCATCCGTAGTAAGTTCTTTCCTTATGCATGATACTATGGTTGATAAGGAAATGATGGTGTAATTTATGGATTTTGTTTTGTTGGTATAATCTGTGAAATTCTTTTATTCCATCCCGAATCCTATAGAAGCTATTTTTCTTTTGAGTTTGTCTCTATTCCTCCACTAGTTATAGAGAGGAAGAACTGGCCTCGTTTGTCTACGTTTCAAGATCTAGAGTTTCTATGGTGGCCTCCTGTCATGAACCGAGGTCCATAACCAAATTATTCAAGAGACTAAGGGAGGGTTTTGTTATGAGGGATAACCCTACTGTGTGCTTTGTTTTACTCTCATGGTACCTGTGTGGCCCTACCTCCATAGCGTCCAAGAGACTTAACTGGACCTTCGCCTACATTACTCCTCCTTGTCTATACTAAATATTTTCCAAAATTATACTTTTTAAAACATTTTGTCGGAAAAACTTTGTATTACTCTTATCGTATACAGTTCTGTGTAGTTTGGTTCTGGTCGACTGATCTCAACTAGTTAGATGTATTCCCAGTTAAGAATAAAGGAATTATACTTTGTTTAGGCCAAGGTGCAAAGTGTTGTTTATGCTTCACTGGGATTTTAGTATAGTCAATTATTGTATTCAATTGTCCATTAGTTGTTGCATGAGGATCTTTCTTATGCTATTTTAATTTGTTTTGAGGACTGAAACATATCACTAACGATGGGCCCTATTTGATATGAGATTACCCAAAAGTGAGTTATGGCACTATCCACCCTCAGCCCTGGGTGTTTGTCGCGATAGAAAGAAAAGAGAATAAAGAAATCTGAGGAGTCGCGAATCATAAGTTAAGTAACGTCTTGGTATGATGTATTTAATATTCGTACGCTTCTTAAAAGTATTCCTCGTATATCATATGCTAATATTTGACTGTGATAAATTATCCAGGGTTTCATTTATGTGAGGATTTCGGATGTTCCTCCGTGAGCTTGATACAAAAGGTAAATGAGTTCTTGTTTGTAACCCCTCCCGAGTTCGAACAAACACGGCCACAAAAGAATGTAGTCACTTAGTATAGTTTTTTCTCAGTTTCCTATCGAACTTGAAAGGGGAAGAATTCCCAAATGTAACATAAATTTTGGGTCCAGTTATTATAGCATGACTCTTGTATCGATTTACCTACAGTATTGCTCTATTTTTTTTGAATGAATGAAAAGACTTTTGAGTTAATCGCTCAGATCTCTCCTTACTCTAAAATTTATTTACTATGATTATATCTTAGATCAATGTTTTATTTAGATTATGAATGTTTGAAATTCAAAAGGTATTTGATCTAAAATACCATATATACATCATTTACTTTCACTTGACAGTTTTTATGTATATTTTCGGTATGCTTCATTATGGGTTTGTAATAATTAGATTGGATCTAATAATGATCTAAGTAAGGTTACGATTTTGTGTTGTATTTCTAGAACACTGATCTAGAAATATATAAGAATATTTATGGACATCCATGCCCATGCATCTATCATTGTGTCATAAGGGTTTCTCATATATGGCTAGGAAATTTTGTAATTGTAAGCTATATGTACATAACTGTAAGAAATTATATTTCCCTTTCTATGCATCTCCTTACCTTTAATCTTATGGAGTATCCTACTTCTGTAATATCCTATAATTGAACTGTGTGACTTATTCAAATCTTATCTGGTATTGTACCGAGTTTTTAAGGAGAAGTTTGTAGACTCTCCAATTCAATATTTTCTTTATATCTAAGGGGTTGATTGCCAATTGGTATCATCTATTTACCTATACAATGTGACATCATATTTCTGTATAAGTACGTCTTGTTACAACTACATCATTTTTGTTTAAATTATGATACCACACAAATTATCAACCGCAAATAAATAAACATATAATTTTATATGTAGTTATACAAGTACTATTCATGGTTTTGGAGTGTCCATACCGTTCTGTGTCCCTTCCCTTTCAGTACTGTCTGAGAAGGGAAAGATTAGCTATAAAATATGAAATCTCAGAAATCCACTTTTATAGAGAAATACATAAACTTATTGGATATACAGATTTGTTCAGTTTCCAAATTATACATCGGTAGTTACCTAGAATTCCAATTACAGAAGTGGAAATTCTAGAACTAGGCTATCTGTTATAAACTTCACATAACGACTAAATTTCATCCACGGAAAATTATTTCACTTTAGCAACAATAGCTAAAATATAACAGATATATATAATCATTCAAAACTGAGAAGGAGAAGAATACATATCTGAACCAGTTGTGGGAAAAATAATGGAACAACCATGTTCCTCCCAACCATAGAATAGGGTAGCCAAATTACTTGCCCAATTCACCCCCTAGCCTGACCATGAGTCCATGAGGGCTAACTCAAAAAAATCCTCCTCAGAAATGTCTTTCCATCTCAACAAAATTCTCTTGCCTCACACTCCAACAAAAGTGTTCATAAAAACAAGAGAAAAATATTAGTCTCTCTTCCTAGCATACTTGACAATGTTCTGCCTTCTCACATATGTTATTTAATCAAAAATATTTTTTCCTAGGTCTTTTTCCCTCGCTTGGGAATTTTCGCAACTTTCTAAATCCTTGATTTTTAGGGGATACCAATGGCCAAATCTCTGATTTTCCACTTGTAAAAATCATCCCAGAGGTAGTTTCAACATGTTCCCCTCTCATGGAGTCATGGTCAGCTAATTTTAACATGGTTGTTCTATTTGTCCTCCTGCAATAAATAGAAAATATTATATTTTCATACAAGTGTCTTAGTCAAACACTTAGTTGGGTCAAATTAGATCTCTTCCCAACAATCATTATAATTAATTACAATTATCAAATTCGAAATTCGAATTGCCATAAATGGAAAAAAAATTCCAAATTCAAATTTACTAAAAATCGAATAATTTTCCAACAAAATTTAAATTTGAAAAATACTTTATTTTTGGGGATGTCACATCCATCCCCCTTCAACAAAACACTTTCCTCAGTGTTCATTCCTTTCTTGGAACACGATTGGATGAGATTTCCGCAAATCTCCCTCCAACTCCCAAGTGGCCTCCTTAGAACTAAAGTGCTTCCATTGCACCTTTACCTGAGCCACGGATCTATTCCGAGGTGCTATTTCTCTATAGTCCAGAATACACATAGGTTCCACCTGAATCTTACCTTTGGGTTCCACTTGCACCTAGTTCCAAACAATCATATGAGTATGGTCATGAACATACTTTTTCAACAAAGAAACATGAAATACATTATGAATTCTTAGATTAGCTAGAAGTGCAAGTTGGTATGCTACAGGTCCAATTCAAGCTAGTATCTTGAAGGGCTCACAAAACCTGGGTGCCTTCTTGGCACAGTTTCCTAACTTCAATGAGATTTTTCAGTCTTTGACCTTCAAATAAGCATGGTCTCCTAGTTGAAATTCCAAGTGTCTTCTTTTCTGATCTGCATAACTCTTTTGTCTGTCATGTGCTTCTTTTAAGTTATGTTGTACCTTCCTTACCATGTGCTCCATTTCTTAGAGCATCTCTGGTCCAACCATGATTCTGTCAACCAAGTTATCGCAACTAATTGGCGTCGTACACTTTCTACCATACAGTACCTCGAAAAGGCTTAACTTAGCGGAAGTTTGGTACCCATTGTTATATGCAAATTCTACCAAGTGTAGATAGTCTTCCCACTTGTTTGGTTTTCTTCTTATGTACATGCAGAGCATATCCTTTACGATTTGGTTTGTCCTTTCAGTATGTCCATTTTTTTGTGGGTGATAACGCGTACTAAAATTCAAATTAGTATTTAGCCCTGCGAACAATTCCTTCCAAAAAGAGAATCTAAATTTTACGTCTCTATCTAAAATCACCATTTTAGGAATACCATGCAGTCTAAAAATTTCTTTCATAAATATTTCAGCAATGTTTATATCTTTAAAAGTAGACTTTACAAGAATAAAATGTGCAGACTTACTGAGTTTATCGATTACAACCATAATAGAATCATTTTGTCTCTGGGTTTTTGGCAAACCTGTTATAAAGTCTAGTAATATGGTATCCCATTTCCATTCTAGTACTGGTAATGGTTGTAATAGGCCAACTGGATGCTGGTGTTCAGCCTTAACATGCCGACAATAGTGGCACCTAGCCAAGTATTTTGTTGTTTCGTCCTTCATATTAGGCCATTAAAATAGTTTTCTAAGTGTTGTTATTGTTTTATGGTATCTTGGATGGCCAAAATATGGTTTCTTATGCACTTCATCCAAGACTATTAACTTTAACTATGTTGAATCTAGTATGTAAAGTCTATTTTTAAATCATAATAGTCCCTTCTTCTCGATACTTAGATCTAGTTTATCTAAGTTTGTGGTATTGTTTTGTACTTCTACCATTATCTTAGTGTAGTTTTAATTGCTAATACCTGTCGTCCTTATTCTTTGTTCCAGGTCACCTTCTGCCCTATTGATATTTATCTCAAATAACCCATGGACTCTTCTGCTTAAAGCGTCTACTACCTTATTTTCCTTGCCCTTCATATGTCTAACTTCAAAGTCGAATTCACTCAAGAAGGCTAGCCATCTTGCTTGCCTTGCATTGATATCTAGTTCGCTAAACAAATGTTTCGCGCCACTATTATCCATCAATAGTAGAACTTTTCTACCCATGAAGTAGTGTCACCACATTTTTAAGGCGTGTATTACTGCCACCAATTCTAAGTCATGAGTGACATAATTTTTATCATGTTCTTTTAATTTTAAGAACTCATAAAAAATAACATGTCCTTCCTGAGTTAGGACACCACCTACTCCTTCTTTACTCGCATCGAAACAGACAGTAAGGTCTTTATCAGGGTCTTCTACCTTCAAGATGGGTGCAGTTGTCAATAATTCCTTCAGCTTGTTAAAACTGTCTTGGCAATTCTGTGACAAGTTAAACTTGGTCCCTTTCTTTTGTAATGATGTTATAGGGTAGGATATTTTGGAAAACCCTTCTATAAATATATGGTAATATCCGGTGATTCCCTTGAATGACCGTATATTTGCTACATCCTTAGGTACCGACCATTCTAAAATGGCTTTGATTTTCTCAGGGTCTACGACAATGCCTTTTGTTGAAATTACATGTCCTAGATATTGTATTTCCTTTTGATAAATGCCACACTTATCAAATTTGGCGTACAATTTGTGTTTCCTCAACATTTGCAGAACTATTCTTAAGTGTTCTTCATGTTCTTCCTCTATTTTAGAATAGAATTGAATATCGTTGATAAATGCTACTATGAACTTGTCTAAGCACTGGTTGAAAATACTGTTCATTAGGAACATAAATGTGGCTGGTGTGTTAGTGAGTCCTAAAGGTATGACTACAAATTCGTAGTGTCCATATCTTGTTCAAAAAGTTGTTTTGTTTATATCTTCATCCCTTATACTAACTTGATGATAACTGGATCGTAAATCCGATTTCGAAAAGATCTTGGCCCCACCTACATGATCAAACATGTCATTTAGCCTAGGTAAGGGGTACTTGTTCTTAATAGTCATTTTATTCAATTGTCTATAATCGATACAAAGTATTAGAGTGTCATATTTATTTTTCACAAAGAGGACTAGTGTCCCCCATGGTGAAATACTCGGTCTGATAAACTCTTTTTCTAACAATTCCTGTAATTGTATTTTTAATTCTGTCAATTTTGGTAAGCTCATTCGGTAAGGTGATTTTGAGATAGGGACTAAGACAGGTAGTAGGTCTATGGAGAATTCTATTTCCCTTCTAGGAGGTAATTCTGGTATCTCATCCACAAACATGTCTCTAAATTCACATAGGACAAGAAAGTCTTCTAACTTTGGAATAAAATTGACATCCCTTTCTCATACATTTCTTGAATTGCATTGCTGAAACTTGTCTAACTGATACCGGTTTTGGTATACCTTGGGTTGTTCTAGTAGTGTCAAAATCATCTTTATAGTTAAGTATCTTTGTGTAACAATCTAGTACTGCTTTGTGCTATTCCAACCAATCCATCCTGATAATCATATCATAATATCCTAGTGGTAGGATGTTCAGGTTTTTTCCTATATTTTGACCATCTAATATGAACTCAAAATTAGGAATAAAGTCAAGTACTTTCCTATTAGTTCCTGTTGCTAGTTGTACCATCCATGATTTTGCATGCTTCAACTTCTTAAGTTTATTTGACTCTAGTACATCAAGAGTAATATAACTTAACGTGGCTCTAGGGTCAATTAAAACAAAAATTCAAGTGTTATTGATTTTACCTTTGATCTCTACCACATGATTGGTGGTCATCTTGTCAACCATCTATGGTTGCATTTATCTGATGCAGGCTTCTGCCCATGTCACCCATCGTTGAGGCTTCCTGCAAATTATGAACAATAGTTTTGTTTGTTGAAATTAAATGTGGATAGTTCCTCCTTAGATGAGGTTCTCCACATTCCCATCACTTTAATGGTTCATGGGGGATGTCCCCAAACTTATTCGTTCCCAGATTTAATGGTCTATCGCTTCCTTGTGTATTCGTATGGTTGGAGTGAAAATATTTCCTCATATATCTTTTTGTTGTATTCTAATAAGGAGTTGGCTAGTATCCCTTCTTCTGCTGGTTCATTCGATCTTGTTTATACTATTCGTAGAACATTCATTCTTTCTTGAATACTTCATTCAAGGATTTGGGGTTGTCAAACTCAATCCTGTCTCTTTAGGACTGTGGTAAACAACTTAAGAATCATTGGATTTTTACCTTATCCTCCTGGATATATGGTACGAACCTTAGTAGTTCCAGAAATTTGTTTATAAGGTCCTCCATCGTCATCTATCCAAGTTGTAACTCATAAAATTCCTTCATTTTCCTTTCATAGTAGCTTTATGAAAGATATTGTTTCTTGAAATACTTCTTAAAGTCAAACCATTCCAACTGTTTCTCTTTTAGGCCCTTGGCCAATTTCGGGTCTTGCCACCAAATGTTGGCCTTCCCTTTCAGATTGTAGATGGTCAGTCTGACCTTCATATTGCTAGAATAGTTGTATACCTGGAAGTATTTTTTCATTTCCAACAACCACGCCTTAGCTTCTTTTCCTATACTAGATTCTCCATCAAAGCTAGTTGGTTTAATCTTTTTAAATTCTCCTTCAAGGTGGTCTACTTGTTTTCTTTTTCTGTCAGCATTAGTTTTGTCCTCAACTGAAGGTGTACCTTCATAAAAACTGTCTCCTTTTTTTGTTTCACGCCCAGAACTTTTGGAGGCCCTTTTGTTGACCTCTTCGTCTTGGTTATCATCCTTTGGGATTTTCTTGGTCACTATATTGCGTAGCAGGACTTCATTTATCTCTTGATGTTCCTACTATGCTTTCTTTATTTTCTTGTTGTCAACTTTGAAAACTTGCATCTCAACAATGATATTCCTCATTGTTTCCAACACTTCCGTGGGTGAGCTTCCGTCACTGTTTTGTCTCTGATTTTCAAGACGTCTTTGTTCAGGATTTCCATTGATTTTTATTTCGCCGTCATCCTGTGCTTCCATGATTAACACAAAACAAAAAGGTTTCTTGTTTGTAACAATGAAGGTTTATTAGTTTTGCATAAGTTAAAAAATATATATATGCCAAAAATTTAATGTGGCCCTGTTCAAGGCCCAGTGTTGTAAACTTTGTTCTGATACGATATGTAATGTACCTCATAATTTACCAACCAATTTTTTTTTTATGTTTATAGAAGAAGGGGTCTCTGTTGTCATAATTTCATTAAAAAGGAAACAAACCTTACCTTACTCTCTATTATCTAGTTAAACAATTCCTAAATTTCTACTTCCACAAGGTTGTCTTATTTATAACATCTTGACTAAAACGAGTAGAAAGGTTATAAGGGAAAGGTCCCAAGGCTTTAGTGAACCCCTTTCTGGCTCTATTCCTTACCTATCTACGTAGGGCTATAGATATAAGTGTAGTATCATAAAATCATGCTAAAACTCATTTCAGCATAAGGCTCTATGTCTACACCTGATCCACTTGTTGATTTTTTAACCTTGGAGACTTTAACTAGTTTCTAACCATAATAGTCATGGGATAGAATCTTGTTTTTAACCTTGGAGACTTTAATAATTTCTAACTATAATAGTCATGGGTTCGAATCTTAAATTCCAGGTAACCAGTCTAACTACCATGTCCGGGTTATCTGTTGGTTCTTGGAACTGGTTGCTTAATTAGAGATTCTAAGCCTCTATACTAGTGGATAATTTGACAAGTAGGATCGATTATGATACAAATTAGCACAGAGGGAATGAATGCACATTTAACTTTAGTCAAGTCATTAAGAGGTCAAATCCAACATTATTTAAAGGGAAGGGTTATTCCATGGTCCAGGTAGTTAAAGCTCTATGACTACGTTAATGGTAGCTCTGTGCATTCCAATGAATTGAATGGGATCAATACCCAATGTGTCATATCGACTCTACCCTTGTCACATGGTTAACCTTCCTCTGCACTCTCCACATTTACTCCAAGATGACAAGGCATCTTTAGGGTTAAGGTGGGTTTCCAGTTTTCCATTGTTGAGTTCTGTGAAGAGGTTCTGTGTAACAAAATGTTGAGGAAATTTTTTTGTCAAGGTGTCTTCTCCATGGTTGTAATAGACTTTATGGTTTGCATCTCTTGTAAGTTATTTACTTATGCATTATACTATGGTTTATAAGGAAATGGTGGTGAAATTTACGGATTTTGTTTTTTTGGTGTAATCTTTGAAATGCTTTGATGCCCTCTTGAATCCTGTAGAAGCGATTTTTATTTTGAGTTTGTCACTATTCCTCCTCTAGTTATAGAGAGGAAGCACTAGCCTCGTTTTTCTACATTTTGGGATCTAGAGTTTCTTTGGTGGCCTCTTGGCATGAACTGGGGTCCATAATCGAATTATTCGAGAGACTGAGGGAGGGTTCTATTTCGAGGGATAACCCTATTGTGTGCTTTGATTTACTTGCATGGTACCTATGTGACCCTACCTCCATAACATCCAAGAGAATTAACTGAACCTTCAACTGTGTTACTCCTCCTTTTCTATACTAAAGCTTTTCCAAAAGCATACTTTGTAAAACATTTGGTTGGATCAACTTTGTATTACTGTTAGCTTGTACAGTTGTGTGTAGTTTGGTTCTGGTCGACTGGGCTGAATCAGTTAAAGGTATTCCCAGTTAAGAATAAAGGACTTATACTTTGTTTAGGACAAGGTACAAAGTGAAATTTATGCTTCACAAGGATTTTAGTATAGTCGATTACTGTATTCCATTATCCATTAGTTGTTGTGTGAAGATCTTTCTTATGCTATTTTAAGTCGTTTCGAGGACTGAAAAATATCACTAATGATTGGCCCTGTTTGATACAAGGGTACCCATCAATGAGTTATGGCACTATCCACCCTCGACCCTAGGCATTTGTCTCGACAGAAAGCAACTAGAAGAAAGAAATCCCAGGAGTCGTGAATCAAAATTTAAGTAATGTCTTGGTATCATGTATTTAATATTTGTATTCTTCTTAAAATTCTTCCTTGTATATCGTATGCTAATATTTGACTGGGATAAATTCTCCAGGGTTTTGCTTACGCGAGGATTTCAGATTTTCGTCCGTGAGACTGATACAAAAGTAAATGAGTTCCCATTTGTAACCCCTCCCGAGTTCGAACAGACAGGGTCACAAAAGAATGTAGTCACTTAGTATAGTTTTTTCTCAGTTTCCTATTGGACTTGAAAGGGGAAGAATTCCCAAATGTAACATAAAGTTTGGGTCCAGTTATTATAGCATGACTCTTGTATAGATTTATCTACAGGATTGCTCTATTTTTTTTGAATGAATGAAAATACTGTTGAATTAATCGCTCGAATCTCTCCTTACTCTAAAATTTATTTATTGCAATTATACCTTAGATCGAATGTTCTATTTAGATTCTAAATGTTTAAAATTCGAAAGATATTAGATCTGAAATACCATATATACATCATTTACTTTCATTCAACATTCTTTATGTATATTTTCGGTATGCTTCCTTCCGGGTTTCCAATAATTAGATTGGATCTAATAATGATATGAGTAAGGTTACGATTATGTGTTTTATTTTCAGAACGCTGATCTAGAAATATATAAGCAGATTTATGTACATCCATGCCCATGCATCTATCATCGTGTCACAAGGGTTTCTAATATATAGGTAGGAAATTTTGTAATTGTAAGCTATATGTACAGAATTGTAAGAAATTATATTTCCCTTTCTATGCATATCCTTACCTTTACTCTTACAAAGTATCCTACTTCTATAATATCCTATAATTGAACAGTGTGACTTATTCAAATCTTATCTGGTACTATATAAAGTTTTTAAGGAGAAGTTTGTAGACTCTCTGATTCAATATTTTCTTTATATCTAATGGGTTGATTGCCAATTGGTATCGTCTATTTACCTATACAATGTGACATTAGATTTCTGTATAAGTACGTCCTGTTATAGTTACATCTTTTTTGTTTAAATAATGATACCACACAAATTATCAACTGCAAATAAATAAAAATATAATTCTATATGTAATTCTATACACAATATTCATGGTTTTGGAGCGTCCCTACAGTCCTGTGTCCCTTCCCTTTCAGTACTATCCAAGAAGGGAAGCTCATCTATAAAATATGAACTCTCAGAAATCCACTTTTATAGAGAAATACATAAACTTATTGGATATACATATTTGTTCAATTTTTGAATTATACATCAGTAGTTACCTAGAATTCGAATTACAAAAGTGGAAATTCCAGAACTAGGCTATCTGTTATAAACTTCATATAACAACTAAATTTCATCCACGAAAAATTATTTCACTTTAGCAACAACTACTACATTATAACAAATATATATAATCATTCAAAATAGAGAAGGAGAAGAATACATATCTGAACCAGTTGTGGGAAAACAAAGGGAACAACCACGTTCCTCCCAACCATATAATAGGGTAGCCAGATTACTTTCCCAGTTCACCCCCTAGCCTGACCATGAGTCCATGAGGGATAACTCGGAAAACTCCTCCTCAGAAATGTCTTTCCATATCAGCAGAATTCTCTTGCCTCACACTCCAACGGAAGTGTTCATAACAGCAAGAGAAAAATAGTAGTCTCTCTTCCCAGCATACTTGTCAATGTCCTGCCTCCTCACATATGCTATTTAATCAAAAATATTTTTTCCTAGGTATTTTTCCCTCCCTTGGGAATTTTCGTAGCTTTTTAAATCCCTAATTTTCAGGGGCTTCCAATGGCCAAATATCTGATTTTCCACTTGTAACAATCAGCCCAGAGGTAGTTCCAACATGTTCCCCACTCATGGAGTCATGGTCAATTGATTTTAACATGGTTGTTCCATTTGTCCTCCTGCAATCAATATAAAATATTTTGTTTTCATACAAGTGTCATAGTCAAATAGTTAATTGGGTCAAATCAGATCTCTACCCAATATTCATAATAATTAATTACAATTATCAAATTTGAAATTCAGAATTTCCATAAATGGCAAAAAAATTCCCAATTCGAATTTTACTAAAAACGAAATAATTTTCCAACAAAGTTTAAATTTCAAAAATACTTTATTTTTGGGGATGTCACAACTTCAAATAATTCGAGAATAGTTAAACTTTATGTTCAATCGCCTTTACCTTGTGTACACAATCATTCTAGGCCTTAGATTTAGGCTTGCACGTGTTTAGAGGGAACATGTACTAAATAAGAGAATGAGTTCTTAAGCACTAGACCATGCCTGGTTCCCTTGTGTTACAAGTTATTTATACCTTAATCCTTCAGAAATGCTAGTATGAATTCACAAAGAGGCAAACACTAGTCTATGGCTCTATAATGCTAGAAAAAAGTTTGAATACATGGGTATTACAAAAATTCAATAAGGATGTCGTCTCCTTTTTATAAATCTACTTTTCAAAATTTAGAGATTATTGCGCCATAGAAGAATTTTTTTTTGTTCTTTTCTATGAAGAAATTGAGGATTATTACATATGGTATCAAAGCCAAAGGTTAAAACAATTGGACCTTAAATAGGGCCACCTAATTTACTTAGCACATATTTTTGCTTATGGAAAAACTAACAAATTTCTACTGTTACAGACATAATTTTTTTTTGTTTTGTATTAATCATGGTAGCTCAAGATGACGCAAAAATAAGACTTGATGGGAATCCAGAACAAGGGCATCCTGAAAATAAGAGATAGAATAGTGATGGAAGCTCACCTACCGAAGTTCTAGAAAAAATGAGGAATCTCATTGTTGAACTGCAAGTTTTCAAAGACGATAATGAAAAATTGAAGAAAGAACAACAGGAACAATAGGAAATAAATGAAGTCTTGTTTCACAGTATGTTCATAAATAAAATCCCAAAGGATGATAATAATGATGAAGAAGTTAGCAAGAGGGCTTCCAAGAACTCTGGACCTGAGATGGAAAAAGGAGACAGTTCGTTTGAAGGTACACCCTTAGCTGTGGAAAAAAAAAAAAAACAGATAGAAAGAGAAAACAAGTAGACCACCTTGAAGAGGAATTCAAGAAAATTAAACCAACTACCTTTGATGGAGAATCTAGAACATGAGAAGAAGCTGAGGCATGCTTATTGGACATCAAAAACTACTTCCAGATATACAACTATTCCAACAATATGAAGGTTAGAATGGCCATATACAATCTGAAAGGGAAGGCCAACATTTGGTCGAAAGATCTGAAATTGGACAAGGGTCTAAAGGAGAAACATATGGAATGGTATGACTTTAGGAAATATTTCAAGAAACGGTACCTATCTGAAAGCTACTATGAAAAGAAAGAAAAATAATTTTATGAGTTAAGACTTGGACAAATGACAATGGAGGACCTTATAAAAATATTCCTGGAATTACTAAGGTTCATACCTTACATCCGGGAGGATAAGGTAAAAATCCAACAATTTTTAAGTTGTTTACCACAGTCCTATAGGGACAGAATTGAGTTTGACAACCAGAAATCCTTGAGTGAAGTATTCAAGAAATCATGAATGTTCTATGATCAGTATAAATAGTGGGCAGAGTTTCCCAAATCCTAGAAGGATAAGAAACAAGATCGAATGAACCAACGGAAGAAGGGATACCAACCAGTTCCTTATCAGAATGTAGCAAAAATCATTTCGAGAATTTTTTTTCACTCCAACCATCTGAATATGCAAGGTAGCGGTAAACTGGTAAATATGGGAACGAAGAAGTTTGGGGACAACCCTCACAGACCATTAAAGTGCTGGGAATGTGGAGAACCTCATCTAAGGAGAAACTGTCCACATTTAATTTCAACAAACATAATTGTTGTTGATAATTTGTTGGAAGCCTCGACGATGGGTGATGTGGGAAGAAGCCTAGATCGGATAAATGCATCCATAGATGGCCGACAAGATGACCATCGGTCCTATGGTATAAATCGAAGGTAAAATCAATAACACTTGAATTTATGTTTTAATTGACCCTGGAGCTACATTAAGTTATATTACTCCTGATGTAGTAGAGTCAAATAAACTTAAGAAACGGAAGCACGCAAAATCATGGCTGGAAAAACTAGCAAGAAGAACTAAGAGGAAAGTAGTCAACTTTATTTCTCATTTCGAGTTCAACTTGGATGGTCAAAACATAAGAACAAATCTGAATATCCTACCACTAGGATCTTATGATATGATTATCGGAATGGATTGGTTGGAAAAGAACAAAGAAGTACTAGATTGTTATTCAAAGACACTTAACTATAAAGACGATTATGGCACTACTAGAACAACCCAAGGTATACCAAAACCTGTATCAGTTAGAGAAGTTTCAAAAATGCAATTAAAGAAATGTATGAGAAAGGGATGTCAAGATTATGCCATCCATGAGTTAAAGGAATCATTTTCCATTTAATTAAATGAATGATTTAGTGAACATAATCCTGATTCAGAAAGGTGATAGTGCTCTACAGAATTTTTGCGTCATCCGCAATTACTTTGAGTTAGAATTTCCGAATGGTAAACTTGCCCTCTTCATAGTGAGCATTAAGGTAAACAAAAGGTTCAAGTGATGGGAGCACCCAACTAAGCTACAAAATTCTAAATAGGAGAAGATGATAGTTTTATCCTATCTATAAACACTTAGTGGAAGGAACTAACCCAAGCAAATCAGATCTTAGGATGGATTCAGACTTGAAATAGCTCATGAAGTCAGAGAAAGAAATTGAATGATCGACCAATCTAGAAGAAGAAAGTGTATTGTTAAAGTGTATGAACACTCAATACCTTGTGTTAGTAACAATTCTTGTCCTGGGCACAAGATTATTCAGGTCTGCAAGTTGCACGAGAAGCGCCCAAGCGCAGCACGAAAAAATCTCGTTTCAGGCTTCCAAGCAAGTAAGCGGGTTAAATTATATTGTCGACGGTCCGGATTCATCCATAGGAGTAGATCGACGGTCGACGGGAAATCAAGAGCTCCTTTGTTCCTTACATACTAGACTTAGTTCTCGAGTTGGAGAGATATCTTCTTGAGTCTCTACCCATTTGATCACCCATTAAAACTATCGTGACATAAAACTGATGGACGTTGGACTCTGCTCCTGCAAGCAATCCAGGAGTGACTTCTGACACTAACATTTTTGGCGTCGTTGCCGGGGACGAAGTTGAAAATTTTCCCCGGAATTGAACGACATTGAGCCTCTGATTCTGAAGGTGCATCAGGTATCAGAGCCTTTGAAGATTTCTACTGTGCACCTGGCGAATCCATTTTGACGACTCCACTGTGGCAAGCTTGCCATGATAATTGTGGCTTTCAGAGGCAGACACATGCAGTCCCATCCACAACTGCCTCTATCTACACCTAAAACTGATCTGGAGGTGGTTCTCACAAAATGAAAGGCCTCTGAAGAAGGAGCTTCCACCATCGTACCAGGTAATCCACCATCTCCTTCTATAGGAACTCCATTTTCTGCTCCTCAGTTTCTTAACAGATTTTTTTCGGGAGTGTTCCTGCTGATTTTTCCCCTCCTGGTCTGGGATTAGAGGGAGAAATCCTTTTCACTCCCCTCTCCTCTGAAGCCGTACTTTGGCGTAGACCCAAGACCCCAGAAGAGTGCCCCATTTCTATATTTACCACTCCTCCTCTTATTACTATTACCACTCCTGCACAAATAGGGGCATCTTTTGACTTGAGCCCGTTATCCTTCTCTTTAAATCCCCTTTTGTTTCCCATTCCACTTCGATACTCATTCCCAATAGCCCCTTGGTGAAATCCTTCTCCTCCAAGTTCTCCTTCACCTAATATCCCTATGGCTAGTGATAATCCCCCTATAAATAGAATGGATTCCATAGTTGCTGTCAGATATGCTCCCTTAATCCTACCCCATCCAATGAATCCTCTCCCTGCTGGAGATTACTTGAAGTATATTCCCAAGTTCACTGGGAAAGGGGACATAGCTGTGGAAGAGCACCTGGCTGCTTTCTACAGTTATGCGGACAACCTGAACATTGAGAATGAAGATGTCTGGATGAGATTCTTTGTCCAGAGCCTAGATGGTGAGATGAGGAAGTGGTTTAAAGGATTGGCCCCCAGATCTATTGTTGGGATTGAAGCTCTAGATAGCGCTTTCTTGATGTAGTGGGGAGATAGGAAGGATTTTATGTATTACATGATAGAGTTCGGGTCTTTGAAGAAGATGGAAGAAGAGTCTTTCTCTGACTTCTCCAAAGGATTCAATAAGATGTATAATAAAATTCCTGCTGAGATAAAACCCTCAGAAGCCTCAACCAAGATTTCTTATGCTAGTGTGTTTGGCCCCGATTTCTGTCTTTTATTGAGAGAAAGAGGAGCCACCTCCTTAGCTCAAATGCAAGATGTAGCCATAGAGGTGGAATCTAATGCATAAGCAGCTGATAGACTGGGGAACAAGGCTGACGCAGATAGAAGAAAGGGAAGATATGAAGCCTTAACTTCTGGCCCATCGGTGCCCCACCCTCAAGTGGATGAACTGACCAAGATGGTGAAGTCTCTGTCTAAAAAGATGGAGAGGATGAAGGTGGAGAAGAGGAAAGCATATAAGGGCCCTCAAAACGTCAAAAATAAAGGAGGTTTCAGGAGGCCAAACAATGTTACTTCCCTAGCTGTGCAAAGAGAGAGGGGAAGAGACAGAGAAGATTAGAAAATTCAGGCCCCTTTTCAAAACAATTTTATGGCCGAGGGGGAAGAGGGGGAAATAGATGAGCTTGATCCTGAAATCCATTACTTCGGAGACAATCCTCCTTTTCCTCATCTCACTCAATCAGCATATGAGGAGTCTCTCTTGGACAGTTAGCTAAATGAGCTGAGCAGGGAAGACAAGGCTAGTGGTAGCCAAGGAAGGTATGACCTGAGGTCCAAGAAAAAGAAAGTAGCACCTGATGTTCCTGAGCAGTTCACTAGAACAAAGAAATTTGCTAATGAAGCAGCAGACATTCATAGAGGTAAGAATACCCGACCCCTCTCTCCCATAGTCTAGGGTCATGTTCCCAAAATAAGAGAAATCTCGAAGCTTACATCTTCTTTTAATTTCGAGCATGAAATTCAAAAGTTCAGAGTCCGTGTGCCCCTCAGCGAATTGATTAAACATGAAGGGTTCAAGAAACGCTTCTTTGAGATTTTATAGTCTGAGGTCTCATACCTTCCCATAGACTCCATCAATTTGCAAGATGAAAATCCTGTAGTCATTCTAGGTCCTATGGTAGAAGACAGGAATGACTCATCCCCTCCCTTCTACACTTCCTTGAACATACATGACAAGGTACTACACAACTTCTTGATGGATTCGGGGGCTTCTCACAACCTCATGCCCAAAACTATNTCCTTTGACGCCAGGAAAGTTCAATGTCTATGGGTTATCAAAGACCTGGTCGCGACCTTGTTTCGGTTGCCCATGAAAAGTGTGGTCATGGATGTTGTAGTGGCTAATGTCCCCCCCAAGTTCGGTATGTTGTTATCAAGATATTGGATAAAAACACTAGGGGGGACTTTGCAGATGGACCTCACATATGCTACTATCCCAGTGTTTGGAGGAGAACATAGGAGGATATACAGGGAAGCCCAACTGGCCTATATAATCAGTGATGAAAACAACCCTACCGACCATCCCATATTTGCCTTGGACACTGATTTAGGGTTCAATGTACTACAACTCACAAATGCTCCCGAGCCTCCTTTGAAACTCAGAAATCCGCCCACCACTTCCCATAAATTTCCTCCCTCCATCACTCCCATCTGGAAAATGTTCTTTGATGGAGCCTTTTCCAGGGAGGGCACTGGGGCTGGGGTGTTTTTTGTGTCACCTGCTTAGGAAACCATATCTCTTTCATACAAATTAGAATTTGAAGCTACCAATAATGTGGCAGAGTATGAATCTCTTGTCCTAGGATTAAGAGCCGCAAGGGAAATGGGAATTTAGGAGGTAGCAATGTTCGAAGATGCAGAGTTGGTGGTCTAGTAGATCAGAAACGCTTATCAGGCTAAGCATCCTCGACTCAGAAGCTACATAAATGAGGTATGGGACTTAATTGATAGTTTCTTCTCAGCATTCAACATTTTTTTCGTCCCAAGAGAGAAGAACACAGTGGTTGATTCCTTGGCTACATCAGCGAGCAGTTTCAAAGTGCCCTTGTTGCCCAAATTCAGATACGATGTAGAAGTAAAATACAGGCCCTCCATACCTGACAACGTCAAACATTGGAAGGTATTCGAGGACAATCTTAAGATCAATAGATTCTTGGAGACTGTCAAAGAATTTTCAGAGATGCATATCAACCAAGACTCTGTCTCTGAAGAAGAGCTTGATGGGGGTAAGTTTCTGAGTAAAATAGCAGAGCGTAACATCATGCAGCTCCCCAACAACCATATTCGAAGGGGATTGGTTCCTTTGGAAAGGCTTTTTGATAGAAATGATGTGTCATTAAACGGGGAACTCTTGGAGGATGACTTTGATACTATTCAGTGCAACATTGGCACTGAAAGTGAGCCCAAGTTTGTCAAATTGTCAATAAGTCTGACAAAGGAGAAAAGGTTTGAATACGCTGGAATTTTTAGGGAATTTGCTGATGTTTTTGCCTAGACCTATGAAGATATCAAAACATATAACACTTCTGTCATTGAGCATAAAATCCCGTTGAAAAGGAAGGCAAAGCCATTTAGGCAGAAGCTAAGAAAGATCAATCCTATGCTGCTGCCTATCATGGAGAGGGATGTGAAGAAGCTGCTACAGGCCCAGATCATCGTGCCACTGAGATACTCAAAGTGGGTCGCTAACTTGGTCCCATTAAGGAAGAAGAATGGAGAAATCAAACTCTGTGTAGACTTCAGAAACCCGAACAAGAGCTCACAGAAGGACAACCACCCCTTACCAAAGATGGAACATATGTTGTAGAGGGTAATAGGGGCATCCAGGATGCCCATGATCGATGGTTTCTATGGCTACAATCAAATCTCTGTTCTACCTAAGGACAGGAAAAAAACGACATTTACCACTCCGTGGGGCACATTCATGTATGCCAAAATGCCTTTTGGATTGATGAATGCAGGGGTGACGTTTCAACGTGCCATGTATATAGCTTTTGTTGGGGAAAAGGATAAATTTTTGGTCATCTATCTGGATGACATAACAATATTTTCAAAATCTAATAAAGAACATTGTTTTCATCTCATGAAGGTTTTCCTGAAATGCAAGTGTTTTGGCATTTCATTAAATCCCAACAAATCTTTGTTCACCATGAAAGGGGGAAAATTACTAGGCCACATAGTATCAGTGGAAGGAGTTAGGATCGATCCTAGCAGAGTTGAAGCAATACAAGCCTTATCAATCTCGAGATCCAGGAAGGAGGTCCAATCTTTCCTTGGTAAGATTAATTTTCTGAGGAGATTTGTTCCTAACTTTGCCAAGGAGGTAAAACTTATAACAACCATGTTAAGGAAAGGAAATGAAGTGAGGTGGACTTCTGAATCGCGAAATTCCTTTGAGAAAATAAAGAAGGCCCTGAATGAAGCCCCTGTTCTTATCAGTCCTGATTACTCAAAGGATTTCCTTATTTTCTCCTTTGCCTCACCTGACATGGTGGCTGTTGTTATTACAAACAAACGAGGTTGGGCTAGAGAAGCCTATTGTCTATTTCATCCGAGAATTGAGGGATACCGAAGTTAGGTATGACACTATGGAGAAGCAGGCCTATGCCCTGGTAAAGGATCTCAAGGCATTTAGAATCTATGTCCTACAGTAAAAAATCATTGCCTATGTCCCCTCAGCTGCTATTAAAAACATTCTTATTCAGCCTAACATAGATGAGAGGAGGAGTAAGTGGATAGCCAAGATTATGGAATTTGACCTGGAAATAAAGCCTACGAAATTGATCAAAGGTCAAGGTTTAGCCAAGATATTGGCTGAAGCCAATTTCCAAGATCTGCGGGTAAGTTTCATCAACGAATGCTCAGGAATTCAGCAGGGTCAGTTGTCTGAAATATACCATCAAAGGGAGCCCCCATTGGTTCGATGTCCCTAGTATAAGGATGTCATCTATTTTCTGCAAGAGTTGCAGCCTCCAGACGACCTGCAAAGATACATGGCAAAAGCTCTGAAGATCAAAGGAGTCAGATAATGTCTTATCGATCAAGTTTTATATTGGAAAGACCCCCTTGGGTTGCTTTTGAAATGTGTATATCCACAAGAAGATGACAAGATCATGGTCGAATTTCACGACAGCCTATGTGGAGGGCATCATTTCTGGAAAACCACAGCCTACAAAATCCTCAGGGTTGGGTACTACTGGCCCACCGTATTCAGTGATGTCTGTAGAATGGTCAGATCTTGCAACAAATGTCAAATATTTGTAGGAAAACAATAGCTCAAGTATTTGTCGTTAAATCCTGTGGTTGTTTCAGGACCTTTCCAACAATGGGGCCTAGATTTCATTGGAGAAATTCACCCCACTTCCAATGGGAAACACAGATGGATCCTGACTACTACAGATTTCTTTACCAAGTGGATTGAAGCTATCCCCACCAAAAGTGCTTCCCACAAGGTAATCATCGGATTCCTGGAAGACCTCATCACAAAATTCGACTGCCCAAGTAAGATTGTCACTGATAATGCAGCCTCTTTCAGGGCTGAGCCGTTAGCCAAGTTCTGTGAGAAATTCAGGATCAAACTGATTCACTCCACCCCATACTATCCCCAGGGCAATGGTTTAGCAGAGTCCTCCAACAAAATTCTGATAAGGATCATCAAAAGATTGTTGGAAGACAACAAGAAGGCCTGGCACTCAAGATTGAAATTTTCTCTATGGGCCGATCGAGTGACCACAAAGAGATCTATAGGAATCTCTCCTTTCCAATTTGTCTATTGAACAGAGGTTGTTTTTCCTTCTCATTTAGCCATTCTTGTAGCAAAATTCCTCCAGGATCATTGAGAGGAGACTGATGACATAATCAAAAGAATTCATCATCTAGTGGAAGTCCAACAGGCCAGGGAGCAGGTAATAGGCAGAATTCAAGACCATCAACAAAGGATCAAGCAGGTTTTTGATAAGAAGGCCAAGAAGGAAGAGTTTCAGATAGGAGACCTGGTACTAAAATGGGATGCTCCTAAACAAGATAAAGGCAAGCACGAAAAATTTGAAGCCTTGTGGATCAGGCCTTTCAAAGTTTCTGAAGTATTCTCGAATAATACCTACAGGTTACGGGATTTGAAGGATCAAGAAGCTTTCAATGGCCCTATGAATGGGCATTTCCTAAAAATATTTTTGTCTTGAGCCGCACATGGCTCTTTCACGGTTGTAAATATTTTTTTTCTTTCCATCTTTAAGTTTTAAATAAATAACTCCATAGCTCAACAACAAGGCGTTGGAACTGCAAAACGAGTCCTTAGAGCATCACAGGGATGACTCTATCCCCCATGGATCCTAATGTTAGTAACAATTATTGTTCTAGGCACAAGAGTATTCAGGCCTGCAAGTTGCACGAGAAGCACCCAAGCGCAGCACAGAAAAATCTCGTTTCAGGCTTCCAAGCAAGTAAGCGGGCGAAATTATATTGTCGACAGTAC
Source organism: Picea mariana (assembly GCA_032191745.1). Classification (NCBI taxonomy): domain Eukaryota; kingdom Viridiplantae; phylum Streptophyta; class Pinopsida; order Pinales; family Pinaceae; genus Picea; species Picea mariana. The sequence continues at coordinate 46,542 of JASDQU010011353.1, forward strand.
AGATTCATCCATAGGAGTAGAACGATGATCAAAGGGAAATCACGGTTAGCAGAGTTACACCGATATTAGAGTGATGGATAGTGCCCATATTGCATAAAGGAGAGGATAACAGTCGTCCATCCAAAGGGCGCATGGCACGAGATCCAGTCACGTTGGCATTTTGGCATTCAAGAGTTCGAAGGGGGAGGGTTCCATGTCGTGTTACATATCGAAACCCCGAACCCCAAAGCACCGAAAGCACACAAAGTCAGGCCCGCAGGACCCCAGAGCAGTCTCATCCATTCATCCAAAGAGGACACCTGGTGCACGATTAGACTCCTCGAATTTTCTCCCATTGCGACTTCGAAGCAAAAGGAGCAGCTCCTTCATATCGCCGAGGCGTGAAGTGCCAAGAGCGTCCAGGACCCAGGCCCATATTATTGTTGAGTGAGTTCAGGACCGTCGGATCTAAGAGGGATGCGTGGCACCCAATTAAGCCATCTTGGTTTTTCGCTCATCGCGACTGTGATAAGAAAGGATCAACTCCTTCCTATTCACAAACGCCGAAGGCGCCTTTGAGAATAAACGTAGGGTCATAGCCTGTGTTCACTTGGGAAATAAAAAGAGCTTTGTAAGAGGGGCCAAAGGCGTCGAGTTAAGTCACAGAAGGGATCATCGGGATCTCCAGGTGCCATCTGATTCAATCTCAATCCTGGTTCTCGCTTGGAGTAAATGAAGGTGAGAGGGGGTGGTTGAAACCACTCCTCATTCATTAAGTATAAGGTATGGAGGGTCTAGAAAACTGTCTGCCCGAGAGGGTCCTGTGTAACGATTTTTTCCAAAGAAGCCATGCCGAGTCCTCGACTAGCCAAAGAGGTCTGCACATGCTAAGTTGGCACTTAATGGCTTAGCTACTCCCCTGCAGGAGCCATGCGTAGTTAAGGGGGCGTTTGATGAAGAATATTCATCCTAGTTTGACTGAAGGTACACCATGCTTTGGACGACTGAGCATGCCTTTGTTAAGTGAATTTTTCTGAGTATATAGATTCAGTGTTTACATTTTTGTAAAGCATCAATGGTTGAGCAAGGCTCCCGGTTATAAAACTTTAATGAACCACTGTTATTCTGGTTATGCATGGGCTCTTGAGACTTCTTGCCTTATGAATGTCAGTTTCTTTCACGTCTTTGTTTACGCCATGTTAGAGCAACTCGGAATTGGAGGATCTAGTCGAGTTGTAACTGTTATAGGATGGCGTAGGTTGGATCACTGCAACAGTTGCATTGTTTCTAATTGGTCCTTGTGACTTTCTTAGCACTGAATGACTTGGAATTGGAGGATCTAGTCAAGTCCCCCTTTCAATTTCTCGAAGCCCTGAACCAAGATGGTCTTGCATTCAGAGTTTTTCTTCTACAAACTACTAAAAGGATTTTTTCCTGAGGTAGTTTCCTCACTCCTCTCACCAAGTCTTCAACCTGCTCATCTTTAAATCAACTCACTAATTGAAGTTAGATCAAGACCTCCTTTGTTCCTTACATACCAGACTCAGTTCCCGAGTTAGAGCGATATCTTCCTGAGTATCTACCCATTTGATCACCCATTAAAACTATCGTGACATAAAACTGATGGGCGTTGGGCTCTGCTACTACAAGAAATCCAGGAGTGACTTCTGACACTAACACCTTGGATTTTTGTCATACAAGGACCATCTGGTTCAATATTTAATAGTAATCCTCTATAACGAGTTGTAGCCTGATTGTTATTCGAAAGGTGGAAATTTTGTACCAGTGATTAAAACTTTAGAAAATAACATCTACTAGAACAACTTGAAATTTGAAAAACACAATTGTATACTTTCATCATACTCTGATCGAGATATATCTACCAAAGTGAGTGCATCATCAGGGTGTTTCATGTTGATGTGAACACCATATACTCACAATTTAATACATCGCAAGTATCCATGACCTAAAATTTCTCACCCTCCATTGGATACTTGACTTGTATCATAGGTAGTACCTTTGTTCCACATCCAACTAAAAATAAAGGATCAAATCAAGAGAAAGAATGACAATTAAACAATCATAATGGCAGTTAGGGTTTTACTTACAAAAATTTAACGGATAAAATCTTAGGAATAACAAACAACAGAGTAATAGCATCAGCGTATCGAAACTGGATAGAGGAATCAATAAGATTTGCATTTAAACAATTGAAACTGGATCGTTTATCATTACT
>JASDQU010011353.1:51225-62091 GCA_032191745.1 Picea mariana
TTGCTCGCAAGTGTCTTCAAACAATAAGTTAGTATAAATTTCTCTTAGTGGAACTGGATGTTACATTGGTGACCTTTGTTTCTATGAATGAACAACATACACGAAGGGTGGATTCAAAAACTTGGTGTTTGTAAGTCAGTTCATTGTAATTTTGGAATTTGAGCATTAAAGAGTGGTCTCACTGATTGAAAAGGGACCCGAAGATGTATCCCAAGATGGGTGAACTCTTTTAACAGATTTCTTATGTTGTATTTGAATTGTTTTTTATATTTACTTAATCTCATCATTTTATTTCCACAAGTTATTCATTGGTGTTATTGGAGTTTATTCATAAATAAGACATTCACATGTTATATGAAACTAGTAAAAGATGCTCTTGATTTACCGAATTCAATCGGATTCTTATTTATACTTAAGAACTAATTTTACATCGAACAATTTTTGTATCAAGTTGGAAGCAAATTTGGTTTTGATGTGTATTTGCAGGTGAATGCTTACGCGGTCCAAATCTAAGCAAGGTTAAGGAAATATTGCAAGTTATAATCTTGAAATTAGTTCAAGGAGATTCACTTGAAGAGGAGAAATAAATCCAATAAGAAGGTTAGTTCCTTACAAATTTGAAGATGATGTCCTCGAGAAATTTAATTTGATAAAGGGCATGGTGGAAGAAATGTACGAGAATCGAAAGAAGGCCAAGGAAGAAAGTACATTGGTAAAAATTTAAGAAGTTAAAGAAGAAGGAGAAGGTGAATAACCTCCAGATCTTCCTTCATCCCCATGATCATAATCATATTCTAATGGAAGTGAACCTTATTCTCATAAGAGGAAGAAATATTCTATTAAATCTTCTCATTCTCATGATTTTCGTTTGTTAAATCTAGATGTAAATTTTGATTTTCCTACTTATGATAGAGAGTTGAATGAAAATAAGTTGGATAATTGAATCAAATAGATTGAAGTATATTGCAAGGTACATAAAATCATAAACGACACTTCAAAAATATAGTTGGATACTCTTCGCCTGAGCAACACAACCTTGATGTGGTGGGAGAGTCAGACACAAGCCAATCTTATTCAACATGGTAAAATAATTTCTTCTTGGATTGAATTGGTTGTTATATTAAGACATGAATTTAATCCATTAGATTATATGAAAACATAAATGATTTCTTGGCAACATCTAAGAAATGGAAAAGGGAATTTTTTCAAGTTTATACAAAAGAATTTAAGGGCAGGGCATTGTCTTTGGGAATTCAATTACATACTCCTAAAAATCTTCTAAAGTATATTTGTGGTATCCACTCATATCTTCGACATACTATATTAACGTTTAATCCTACTAATATTGACGAAGTATGAGTACACGCTACACATATTGATGCAAGAAAACGAAATCATGTCGTTGAGGATGTGTCAAGGGAGCCACGTGAATTCAAGGAGCAATCGAAGGAAAAATGGAAGAGTAAGAAGACAACTACAGTAAGGAAGGATGAAGAGAAGAACCCTACATGTTCTCATTGTGAGAAGAAAGGACATGATGAGAAGCATTGTTGGAAGTTGTGTCTAGAATTGAAACCAAAGTGGTCCAAACATGGAAAGGGTAAAAAGGAGACCACAACCGTAGTTCAGGGCCTTGGATTAGATTCATAGGATGAAATTGAGGTTACAATTATTAGCATCAAAGGTAAATCTTTTGTTGCAAGTTTTAGCTCACGTACTTCTTTTTAAAATTATAATGTAATGCCCTATGGTAGGAAAAGAGAAGTCCTATTTCATTTATGAGTTATCCCAAAGAAAATTAACATTGAGACACTTTTTTTATAGTGGATCACAAGTAGATCTTATTTTAGAGAAAGTTTTTCATAATTTGGGATTGCAAACTAGGCCTCATCTGAGACTGTATCCTTTGGGTTGGATTTGTGATAATTCTCATGTACATGTAACTAAGCAATGTAAGTTACATTTTGAGATCCTATCTAGTTTCATTGATGAGGTAGAGTTAGACATTGTTCAACTTAATATTTGTGTGATGGTTTTGGGAAGTCCATACTTGTATGACATAGAGGCCATTTTCTAAAGGGAATATAAAAGTATAATATTTTCAAGAATAATATTTAGTTCATTCTGATCATGAGATGAAGATGAATTTGACAGTTGTCACTAGAGGGAACATGGAAATTCTAGTTAATTCTAGTATCCAATATCTAGATTTACATCTTATGGTTGAAAATAAAATTAGTCATTTGGTTGATGTTGTTCTAGTGAAGAAGGTAAAATATGTTGATGCTTCATTCTCTTTTGCATTTGTATATTCAATTTTGATTTTCAGTTTATTACTAGTCATTGTAGTATGGTTGGTAGCCGCAATAATGAAGGACAAAGTTTGTGAATTTAAGGGAATGGTTAACTTGGTTATCAATGTTGTTTAATACTTCATTATGGTTTTGATGAGTCAAGTGATCATTGTCAAAGTAGAAAGGATGTATAATAATTGACAAGTGAGGCATCAATTCCATCACTTTAATTTTGAACGATCCATACTTTTGGAGGTCCAAAAGTTCTTTAGTGGGGAGGTGTGATCCAGAAGGATCTAGGACATTCAAAAGATATAGGAGAATATGTAATGCTAAATTTTTTATCTTTCTCAAAATCTCTTGAAAATGACTCCATTTCATAGATCTTAGTGATATATTTCAAACGGTGCAAAAATCACCTCAAACAGAGTTCGTATGCAAAAGTTATAGTCGATCAAAGTTTCGTCAAACCAGATCAAAAGTCAAAGAAGCGATGCCATGTGGTAGGCCTACAGGCTACCACATGGCATGTCTGTACATGTTTTACAACTCACAACATGATGTCGTGATAACATGATCAAGATGATGTGGCATCACGAGAGGTTACCACATGTCACTCATTTTTAGCATTTTCAGGCACCCATGTGGACCAATAAAATAGTGCCATGTGTCATCTATATGATGACGTGGTAGATGAAAAGTACAGTCACCATCCGTATGATGATGTGGAAATGAATCAACAATGATGTGACAATTTTTTTATGGAGGTAGGTGATTATGCAGACATGTGGCCAATCGTAGAGTGGCACATGGGACTCTTTGATTGGCCAGTAATGGACAAGGGATAATAAAATTAGTTGTATTGGATGAGAATCAAACCCATGACCTATGAATAAATATTCCCATAATATTCCAAAGTATTAGGTATATGCCTCCCACCAATATGCCACATATGTTTCTTTTTACAATCAACCGACAATAATATATTTATGTTTAAACAAATGCGACTGAGAATATAGGGGCCACGGTTAGGTCGACCACACCCATATAAACCTAGCTCTGGATAGAGTACAAACACATAAAAATGCATGCTAAGAGTGTGTATTCACATAATCGTGTTCCAAGTTCATATTTGTTCTCGTTTCGCATGCACGAGGTGCACATATTTTTGGTTTGCTTCATTTTGCATGCTATTAAGTTCTTTGAGGGAAGTACAGGGTGTTTACACTAATGTTTTTCAAAATTTTGAGAGGTGTCTGATGGTGATGTCTATATTGTGTAAATATTCTTTGTATAAAAGTATTATTTCATATTTTCATTTATGAAACCCATAGTCTCATTATGCTTGCAAAAAGGGATTTTTGAGATACAATATGACACAAATATTCTACTTCTTAAACCCTAAAGGAACACTTGGAAGGATTTGCATAAAGTTGTTTCTATTCCAATAGTTGTAATACTCTTTCAACATGATGTACATTCTCTTCTCCATATTTGTTGTAGATTATTGTGTCATAAAAAATACTAACATAAAGTTTCTAAGGAAGGGCTTGAAAACAGAAGTTTGAAAATTTGAAGGTGCATTAGTAATTCCAAATGGAATAACCCAAAATTCGTAATGAAATTCATGTGGTCTAAAGGTTGTCTTGGGAGTGTATTCCTACCTCATTCTAATTTGATGCTATCCTCAATTAATATCCAAATTAGGAAAGAAAATTGCTTCATTCAATTCATCTAATAATTCATCAATGATACGAACAGTAAACTTATCTTCGATGGTCATTTCTTTGAGCTATCTATAATCTAGACACATACATCATGAACCATATTTTTTTGTGACCATTGTGATTGGTGAAGAGAATGAGCTTTGACTACATTGAATGATTTTGACCTCTAATATTTCTTAGATCATATGCTCAATATCACTCTTCTATGCATATGGATACCTATCAGGATTAATGTTAGGTGGCACACTTCTTGGTTGCAAATGAATAGCGTAGTCATGCCCTTGATCAATTGGAAGACCCTTAGGCATTTTACGAAATACCTTGGAATGATTTTTGATAACTATTTGGAGATCTAATGGAGTAGAAGATATATATGTTTCAACACCAAGTGAGCACAATTCTGCAATTACACGATGGTGTTCCTTTTTGAGTAATTGTATTATGATGATAGAGCTTGTAACCCTATAGGGTTTCCATTCAATACCTCTAAGCTCAATTTCATTTCCATCCGAGGAAAATATCATGAAAATGTATTGAAAATTAAGTTCCATTGTTAAGAATGTTTGTAACCATTGGACCCTTAATACATCATCAACACCCCCATATGGATGGAAATCATGGGACTATCCAAAATTAATCCCCCATATTGAGATTAATACTATGAAACTTACAAGAACAAATTATGTTACCTCCATATGCAATCATTACTAGAAACTCTAGTGTCGGAAATACAAAACAATTGAAATATTTTACTAATTTATAATTGATGAAGTTATGGGTACTACCAAAATCAATAGACATTGATTCCTTTTTCTATTTGATGTATTTTTGTATATTGACGGTTTGTGGAGTATTGATTCCATCCAATGCATGAAAATATATTGTTGGATTAGTTTCTTCTATATCTAGATCTTTTGGTGGTTCCAATTCATGACCTTCTTCCTCTTCACAATCTATGTAGAATAATTTATTCTCACCACATTTATGCCTCTTACTATGCTTGATGCCATAGTTGAAACATAGTCCATTTTACCTTCTTTTGTCCATTTATTGAGGTGTCAAAATTGTCGGTTGAGGTATAGTTGTGTGAAGAACCAAAAAAGATCTCTTATTCCTACTTATGATCTAATGGTAAACTTGTGTGTAACCTTAATTATGGCTTGAATATGATGGTAAAATTTCATAGCTTCGATAATATTTGTAGGATGTCTTAAAAAAAGATCATGTTTAATGTCTTATTTTAATCCACCGATGTAATCTTCCAACAAATTTTCATCACTTATGTCATCAATGCTTATGGCCGATATATGAAATTATGAATTCTAATATTCAATATCACCTAAGTTCTTGATTCTTGTCAATTGACTAAAGAACTCATTGTTGATGATTGATATTGATCAAGATTTCAACAAAAACATCATTAGGATAATTCTCGTTGCGTTTTTAAAGATGGTGTACTCATATTTTACTAAAATAATGAAAATAAAGTTTTTAATAAAGACTAATAAAAAAAAAGTTCATGAGAATGGGACTAGGAACTTATCCAAGAGCAGGATACAACAACTTCACAATATTATACATAAATAAAGGAAATAACATACAAGATTAACATATTTCTCACATCCATCACATTATAGGTAAAATTAGTTGTATCATCAGACATAAAATATATAAGGCCACAATGTAGAGAGCTTTAGATGAGTATTGCATTTAAAAATGAAAAATATTATGATGAGAACAATCCAAAAACATCATACTCAAAGATATCAAATTCTGAGAAATCATTAAATCTATGCAACGAAATAGTTCTTTTGGGAACTAAAAAAATAAGTGTCTAGTTTTACAATGAAATTTAAAGTGTTCAATAAAATAAAAGAATTTTTTCCAAGTGGACTGGGATTGGGATCCATTGGACCTTTAAAAGGAAGACCTAGACCTGGAAGGAAAGAGAAAAAAATATAAATCGGCTATGAGTTATCTTTGAAAGAAAATATGTGAGCTTGATGATTTTTAAATGAAAAGTAAAGAAGATGGGAAATTATGCAGATAGCCACTTGAATTGCAGTGATGGATTCTCTCTCATTCATTTGTTAGTTGTTATGTATTTTATAATTTCTTTGGTTGGAATTTTGTAATCAGTTGTAATTGTTTTCTCCTAATCTAGTTCTATTATTTGGATTAAAGAATTATTTAACCATTTTTCAATGAAATATCTCATGGGTGCAACCTTTATCGTCTAACTTTGATATCAAATAATTCATTTTCAAATTCTTTAAAATCCATTGTGACTTGGTGAACATTATCTTCTATATCATAATTCTAATTTACATAACGGACAAGAGAACTCCTTACTACTATGTTCAAGTATTTAGTCAGGTTGTTAAACCTTTCTACTGATGACACTTTTAGGGAGTTCAATTTTTCTTCCTTTTTTTCTTTGGATAGGAGTACCAAGTTCATGAATAAATGTGGTACCTCCATGTCTTCAGTCAACCCAACTAATTTTAAGTCAACTAAATTGAAAAATAATTCAACCCTTTTTGAACTAATGGCATCACATTCCACTAACATTTATTTTAAACATTTAATTCTCTTCAACCAATGATATTTTAATTGTTTTAAAAAAAGTCATGAAGGAAAATCCTCCTCCTTTCACCAAAATTCACTAAGAAATTAAACCCTTGCACTAAAACTTAAGATACATTCTTTGTAGAATTCTTCATTAGTTTCCAACTCTGCTTGGAGATATTTCCTAAAGAGTGGCATCCTCGAACCAAAACACAAAGTTGGTTTTCAACTCCCACATTTCAAGAATCAAATATATTATTTTTTGGATGTTGTCACCGACATATTTACTTACGATATCTAACAAACATAATGTTCCTTTAAATCTCAATATTGACTCTAAACTATCTTATAGAATCTTCAATGGATGTATAGTGGCGATGGAACTAGAAAACAAATGTGGTGGCATCAAGGAACTTTCTAATTCTCTTACTCTCTTTTAGAATTTCATTTTCATTTTCTAAATATCCAATAGAATATTTGAATTATTTCCCTGTGGAATCATGTAACTTGATGAATTTAGAGGCTGGAACCCCCTGAAAATAAAATTTTGAATTCCACTTTTCCTAAATTTCCTCATTCATTGAATTTACTTTTTCAATGACTAATTTTCTTGATTTTCTATTGTATATAACATGATGCAAGGTAAGTGACTCTTATTCATATATAATATATAATGAACCCTCTGTTACGTCAACAAATAGTGAGTATATATGTAAACACAATAGTACAACAAGTGACATGTGCCACATTATATATTAATAATGCACAATCCATTTCATCAAAATCAACTGAAGCAACATCAATATCATTCAATCAACCATATATCATAAATATAACATAAGGAAACTACCCATCCAACCTATCCTACATGGTTAGGACCTCCAAGACACTTAAGCAACGCTCAAGTCTAGGATTCATACTATAGATCTTGACCATTTAAGGTATCAGGACTAACGACTGTTATGAGAAACAAGGAGGTATCTAAATCCCACTAATCGAATCATACATTGTAGTTCAAGACTAGAATTACCAACATAATTAACAATCAATTCCTCATGGTGAAAAATAGTAATATACTCTACTTAATCAATCCTTCAAGCAATGCTAAGTGCAAAAGATTAAGAGGATATTGCATAAAGAATAATAAATCAAGAGAATAAGTACAATCTTAGTATTATGTATATCAACTATACATATTCATATTAAGGACTATCTTCTAGGAATATGTAAGGAATTTAAAAGCTAAAAATTAAATACTGATTATGAGAAACCATAAGAAGATGTAATATTCTAGATATAAAAAGTATGCAAAACATAAATAAAATGCTAGAAATGGCATATGAACAACAATATAACTAGAACAACACCCCAATAATACCAAAATGATATCAAAATAACACTAGAAAGAGCACTTTGATTACTGAGATAAATGTTCACTTTCCTCTTCGAGGGGGAAACCTCCAGTCGAGCATAGCTCTATTACAATATTATCCAAGACAAAAGTTCTCATACCCTTGAATCCTATTTATACTAAATATGTCTATCAAAAGAACCATCTAGAGTAAGACAATTCTAGAAGCAGAAGCTTCTATTAGGTATTGCTACATTGGAATTATTCTTCCTTACTTCCAGGAATTATTAATATTGACCTTTATTACATTGGAATATATTATTTTACCTACATGAGGGGTTCGCTCCCTAACATGTCATCCCTATTAAAAACAACCTTGTCCTCAAGGCTTGATATGTGGAAATTGTTGTAGAATGGTAGTTGGTTCCCAAGTGGCATCTGTTGGAGTCGTATATTTCCACTAGACTAACACTTCTTTGATGGTTCGCTAACACAGACGACGCTCACGCTAGTCCAAAAATTATTGTGGTTGTAGCCAAATGGAGCCATCTTTGTCCAACTCACGAAGGTTGGTTTGAGTTTGGAATTTAGTTCCAATCACCTTATTTAGGCAAGATACATGAAAAATAGGATGGATCTTAGAATGACTGGGAAAAGATAACTGATAGGGTACCTATCCCACATGCTTGAGAATGGTATAAGAAACATAAAAATTGGGCACCAGTTTCTTACAATGGTCATCCTTGAGGGAATTTTTCTTGTAAGGTTGCAGTCAAAGAAACACCTGATCCCCTTCTGCAAATCAATGTTCATAACAACCTTGATCTGCTTATTTCTTCATGTGATTCTAGGTCATGACCAAATTCTCTTTGAGGGTATGGATAATAGCCTCTCAAACTGTAAGCGTTTGGTCAACCACCCATACCTTCGATACACCTGGAAAATAGGAGAGAATTGAAGGTGTATTGTGTCCATATACCACTTCAAAAGGAATCATGTGGGTAATTGTATGGTATGAAGTGTTGTACCACCATTCAACTAGTGGTAACCATTGAACCCACTTATTTTTTTTTTTTGAGGTAAAACACCTCAAATATGTTTCCAAACACTTGTTGACAACTGTAGATTGACCATTAGTCTGGGGATGATAAGATGTGTTGAGATACAATTGGGTGGATTGTATCTTGAACAATTATTGCCAAAAATTGCTTGTGAAAGTTGGGTCATGATCATAAACAATAGAATTCAACATCCCATGAAGCTTGAAGACATGATCCATGAAAAGTAGAGCCACAATGGATGTTGTAAATGGGTGTTGAAGAGCACAGAAATGAGCATACTTGGAAATATGATCAACTACCACCATTATGACTTATTTATTTCCTGATTTAGGTAAGCCTACAATAAAATCCATAGAGATATCCCTCTGAATAGTAGGTGCAATCAGAAGCAGTTGTAGTGTGCCAGGATATTTGACTGTTTCTCCCATGTTGCGTTGACACACATCACATTTAGCCATAAAATTACAAACGTCCTATTTCATACAATCCCCAAAAAAGGAACATTTGACCTTGTCAAAGGTTTTAGTAAACCCAGAGTGCCCAGTTGTGGGTGTAGCATGAAGCTCAGAAGGTACTATGGTTTTATGTTTTGACTATTTACTTAAATACAAATGAATTTTGTATTGAAGCTCATCATGGAGCCCAGAGTGCCCTAGGGAAACTTGGTAATTGGACTACAATTGTTGTATCAGATGAGAAATTTTGGGATCTTGTAGCCATTCCTGGAAAATAAATTGGAGCCAATATGGTACAATGAAGGAGAGAGAAAAAAATGACCCTTCATAGTCATGTTTTCGAGCAATTGCATTGGCAAACAAATTTTCTTTTCCTTTCTTGTAAATGATCTATGTAATGTTCTTGACTTGGCTAGTCTAGGAAACATTGCTAATGTGTGTGTAGGATCAAAGGTTTACAACATATGAATGATCATACAAATAATAAACATGAGAAAGGACTGCAAAGTTTGTATTATGATATCTCCATGGATTACAAAATGGACGAATGCGGATGAATAAACTGACAATACTTGACTAGATCAACAGACAAAGGATGTTAGCTGGAATACAACTAAGAAACTGCAGCTAAATAAAATAACAACACTGAGCTAGATCAAAAGACAAAAGGATCTTAGCCAGAATACAAATAAGAAACTAAAAGATAATACCCGGAATATGGGAGCACTGCAGAATCAATGAAGAATAATGGAAGACCTGGATGATCTTCCTGATGACTAGGGTGTGTCTTTCAACACCGAAATCAACCAACTGGTGTCTTCCTCTTAGAATACACTGAACTATCTCTCTTGAGATACACCTCTTTTCCTCAATGACAAGTCATAATCTGCATCATGATGAATTAGATTTCTGCCCTTTCCTTTATACCTTTCCAAAACCCTAAATCATGTTGAAACCCTAATTCACTGTTGACTTACAAAACCCTAAATCACTGATGAAACCCTAATACACTGTTGACTTCTATTTTTAGCTCACAATGACTTAAAAGCTCTTTTAACCCTCTTTAGCTAAATGTCACTTTCTGAATATAACACCTGTGACTGGAGTGACCTCTAGTAACCCTGTTTACTGCTCTTTGGCCCTACCTATAGTCTAAGGGGGAAATTTAGACCATTAAGCCTCCTCTTTGGAGCTCCTATTTGGAAAGGAACATTATAGTCCTCCCTTCCAAAAATTACTTGTCCTCAAGCAATACCAGTGCAGGGTGCTGCAACACCTTCTCACTCTTCCAAGTAGTTTCCTCTACTAGAAGCCCTCTCCATCTGATCAAACACTCTCTCATGACCCTACTCCTCAGTTTCTGCTCCTGGAACTCCAAAACCTCCTCCGGAACTAACTCCAATTGTCCTG
>JASDQU010011353.1:73617-91374 GCA_032191745.1 Picea mariana
TCTTCCTCATAAGCTCTCACCTAGTATCATCATCCAACTTCTCCTCTCCCTTCCATTCTATATGGAATGGATTCCTGTCTCGATCCTTTTGGGGCAAAAATGGTTTGGAGAAAGTTTTAGTCTTTGGCATTGAGTCTGCCAGATCTCGATTGCAAAGGATGGCATACTGAAAAGTGGGATGCATGTATGCCTTCACCCATCCTCTTAAAGGCTATTTGAGTCCTTCTATGAATAACATGGTTAGCTTAGGCTCTGATATATCTTTCACTACCATGACTACCCACTAAAACTCTGTGATCAACACCTCTGTTGTGCCAGTTTGTCTCAACTAGGCCAGATCCCTGAAGTGTATCTTAGGATCCTTCCTGTCAAACCTATCCATGAGCCTATTTGTAAACTGCCTATAGGAGGTGATACGACTGTGACCCAATGTCACCAGTCCATGATACCACCACTTGTGTGCCTCACCCTTTAATTGTAAGGTCACGAAACTAATGGCCTTTGTCTCTGTCATCTGGCTGATCTTGTAATACATGGCTAGCTTATGTACCCAAGCTCTGGTGGTGTATTTGGATGATCTGTCGAAAGAAGGGATTGTGAGTTTCCCAACTTTTTGGATGAAATCGAGGTTATGTCATTGTTGTTGTGGTGGTCCTCCCCTCTACGACTCTCTAGGGCGGTTCCTTAGTCTGAGTCCATAGTACTCAAATAAGGTCATTTCCTCATGGAAGTCACAACCTAATGTTGCGTACTCCTTGTATACTCTGCAATGTCGTCGGCATGAGTTAGTGTCCTCTGTGCTATCGGTGGTAGTGCTACTACTGAGGGTTCCCTCTGGAAACTGGGAAACAAGGGTCTGGGAATCCTACTCGCAGAGGTGTATGTGCGAGAGGGTAACTAGGGTCTACTTCCTACTCCCAAGTTCCCATGTGTTTCATGTGGGACTTGTGTATCTGGGGTCCCCACTCTAGCCAATCTATCAACCACCTATGCCAAGGACTGAGACATGGTCCATTGACTAGCTAACATATCATTTATAACCTACATGAAAGTTTCCTTTGGATCTATGGGGGCCTCTCCACTACCCTCTGGTCGCTCATATATGTCTCCTAGCATCCTCTATGCCTTGTGCTCAGCGTCACACTCTTCCCTTCTCTCTACTTCTCTGTGTGCTTCTTCCTCTTCCTCTGAGCTAGGAGGAAAAGGGGGGAAATCAAGCCTATGCCTTCTTTCTTGATGCTTGTTGTAAGTGACATATTTGTCACATACATGTTCATGGCCCTCTGGGTCTTATGCTACACTCATTGTATTTATTCACAGGCTGGAAGGACTAAAGATCTGATACCACTGTAATGTTCTTGACTTGGCTAATCTAGGAAACGCTGCTAATGTGTGTGTAGGATCAAAGGTTTACAGCATATAAATGATCATACAAATAGTAAACGTGAGAAAGGACTGCAAAGTTTGTATTATTATATCTTTGTGGATTACCAAATGGTCGAATGTGGCTAAATAAACTGACAATATTCGACTAGATCAATAGACAAAGGATCTTAACCAGAATACAAATAAGCAACTGCGACTGAATAAAATAACAACACTCGGCAAGATCAAAAGACAAAAGGATCTTAGTTGGAATACAAATAAGAAACTAAAAGATAATACTTGAAATATGGGAGCACTGCAAAATCAATGAAGAATGATGGAAGACCTGGATGATCTTCTCGGTGACTAGGGTTTGTCTTTCAACACATAAATTAGCCAACTAGTGTCTTCCTCCTGGAATACACTGAACTATCTCTCCTGAGATGCGCCTCTTCTCCTCAATGACAAGTCATAATCTGCATCATGATGAATTAGGTCTCTGACCCTTCCTTTATAGTTTTTCAAAACCCTAAATCATGTTGAGACCCTAATTCATTGTTGACTTCCAAAACCCTAAATCACTGCTGAAACCCTAATTCACTGTTGCCTTCGATTTTTAGCTCATAATCACTTAAAAGCGCTTTTAACTCTTTTTAACTCAATGTCACTTTCTGAATATAACACCTGTGACTGGAGTGACCTATAGTAACCTTGTTTACCCATCTTTGGCCCTGGCTATAGTCTAACAGGGCGGTTTAGACCATTAAGCCTCCTCTTTGGAGATCCTATTTGGAAAGGGACATTACAATATCATAATCATATCCAAAGATATTAGTCACCCATTTTTGTTTCTTTGGGGAGGAAATGTATTGTTCCAAAAAATACTTGAGGCTTTGATGATCTTTCTTAATTTGGAAGCGTTTCCCCAAAAGATAAGGGTGCCAAAGATCAACAACATGAAGATTAGCCAACACTTCATTTTCATAGATTGATTTGCCCAAATTTATCTCAAACAATTGTTTTCTAGTAAAGGCCAAGGGCTGACCCTCTTGCATAAGCACAATGCCAATTCCTTTCCCTAAATAATCACATTATAGGACAAAGGTCTTTGTGAAATTAGGAAGGGCTAGGACTGGAGTGGAGCACATGGCCATATTCAAGGTTTGAAAATCATAAGAAACTACTGGTGTCCAAGTGAAAGAATTATTTTTAAGGAGTGCAGTGAGAGGTGCCACAATCTTTCCATAATTCTTAACAAACTTGCGATAATAACCTGTTAAGCCTAGAAATCCACACAAACTTTTGAGAGTCTTTAGGTGAGGCCAGTCTTGCATACCTTCAATCTTTTTAGGATCCACCCTGACGTCGACCTTGCCAATGAGATGACCCAAGTACTCGACTTACGAGGCACCAAAATCACATTTAGATTGTTTCATGAAAAGTTAGTGCTGAGAGAGTAGATGGAGAACTCGATCCACATGAGAAAGATGGTATGTCTAGGTTTTTCTATATATGAGGATATCATCAAAGAAAACTAAGACAAAATGGTGGAAAAGAGGATGGAAGACATGATTCATGAGGCTTTGGAAAGTCGAGGGAGCATGACACAAGCCAAAGGGCATGACCAAAAACTGATAGTGGCCCTCATGAGTTCTAAAGTCAATCTTAGGAATTTCTTCCTCTTTCATACAGATCTGGTGGTAGCCATAATGAAGATTAAGTTTAGTAAAGAATTGAGCTCCACTCAATTCATCCAATAGGTAATCAATGGCAGGAATGAGAAATTTGTCTGTAATGGTGATTTTGTTGAGGGCACAAAAGTCAGTACACATGTGCAAAGAACCTTATTTCTTAAGGACCATGACGACAGAAGAATATTAAGGGCTCATACTAGGGTGGATAACACTTGCGTTGAGAATTTCTTGAACCATTTTTTGAATTTCATTTTTTTGGGAAAAGGGGTGATGATAGGGATGGATATTTGGAGGAAGGCTTCTTGGGACAAAGGGAATGGAATGATCATGAACACCATGGGAAGGAGGGAGTCCCTAGGGAGTGGAAAAAACCACTTGATGTTTAGAGAGGATGGATTGGAGGTCTTGCAACATAGATGGTGTCTTAGTTGCTTGTATGGCATGGAGTTGAGAAATAATGCCGGAATCACCTTTTCTTAGCATATTTTCCATGCGATGAAAACTAATGATCTCAGAAGAACCAGTGGTGATTCCTTGGAACTTATATTGTTGGCCCTCCTGGTCGAATTGCATGGTTAATTCCTTAAAATCCTTGAAAATGGGACCCAAAGTCCTTAGCCAGTCTCCACCCAACACAATATCACAACCACCCATGTCGATAGAAAACATATGATATTTTAGGTGGTAGTGACCAATTTGGAGACACACATTTTCACAATGCCTTCTGCATTCCATGGGTCTGCCATTGGCAATCATGATTTGGGAATTATTGAATGCATGGATATAGAAATTAGCTTCTTGTGAAATGTGGCAATGAATAAAATTATGGGTGCTTCCACTATCAACCATAATGTTAACCTTCCTATGCTTGATGTAACCAATTAGCTTGAGGGTTTGGGGAACAGAGAATCCAGTGAGAGAATTTAGGGAAATGACCAATTCTACTTCAGGAGGGCCTGAGGGAGTGGTTATTTTTGTGGGTTCAGGTGACAGAAACACAAGGGTAGCTTCAACATCCTCTTTCAGAAAATCCTCTGAGATGGCCATAAAAAGATTTTTTTCCTTACACTTGTGTCCCGGAAAATATTTTTCATCACAAATATAACAAAGGAATTTGAGTTCGGATTCAGCCATTTCGGCCCTGATCAATTTTTGGATCTTTAGTGGAGTAGAAGGAGGAGTCGTATTTACTGGTTTAGTGTGAGGAATAAATGAGGGTTTTTGGTTTTATGAAGAGACGACCTGTTGTTCTTCCTTATCTCTTTTAGTAGCCTCCACCCAACTCTGAGGCCGAGCCATGAGGACATGGGCAAAAATCTCATCCTTGAGGCCACTAATAAAACATTCTCAGAAAAAAACATTAGATATGCCCTCTATACGAAGCTCTAGTCACTCAAAAAAAGCTATAAAGTCTTCCACTGTGCCATATTGTTTCAACTTTGTCAAACGACCTAAATGGTTGGTGTTAGTGTCAAAGAATTCATAAATCTCTGCCACAAAGTGTGTCCAAGAAACATACCCTTGGCCGACAATTTTTGTCCATTGACACCATTGCCAACGTTCTAGATCTAGATGGAGAACACCATATTGGAGTTTGGCCAACTCATCTGTAATGTTGTACAAAGAGAAATAATGTTTCATTTGAGTTACTAAGCTAGTGGGATCTGAGCCATCAAATTTGGTCACATCCACATGCAGAAGGCTTAGTTCACACTGAAAGTGACGGGGATAAAAATTATGGGAATGAGAGGAAGTCTTAGCTTTGGTATGTAAAGGTGGGTCAGATAAGGGAGGATCTGCAGGGATATGCAGCTTGCTGCAAATCATCGTAGCGATAAATTCAAGCTGGGTAGTAATGTCTTGTTTGAGGTCTTGTTTGAGTTCCTCGATTGAGGCGGTGATGGAGGAATGCATTTTTTTATTGATGGTGGAAATATTTTCACTGATTTGTCTCACTTATTGTTGGGTTTCTGTGAAATTAGATTGCAGGGTATTGACTCGAGCTTCCAAGTATTGATTAAAGGTATGGGCCATGATGACGAGGGAATTGAAAAGGGACAGGGGGGGTCAAAAATTTTGATGAAAAATGATAGGTATGAATGTGATAAGGGAGAAGAGAGAAATCCAATGGAATAGGTCTCAAATAATGGTGCAACAAAATCCAAACTTTTTTTTTACACCTGTGGAGTTGTACTCTGATATGAAGAATACTGTAGTGATAAAATGCCCAAATTCTTAGCCAAGAATAAATGTGTAGTGATTTGGCAACTCGAATGCAAGAAACACAATTGCGCGACAATAGATCTTGTCTGTGTTGTTTTTTGTTTCCATCCCCAAAGGTTAGGTATTCAAGGGTTCTACAAATTAATGTTTACTTATGATATGATTGACTGTAGGTAAAATAATAAAGTGATTGAAATCATCTTTAGAAAGAAAATAAACTAAATTTTCTAGTACTCATTCACCCCCCATATGAGTACTATTGAACATTCCAGCAAATGTCTTCTACAAAAAACACTTCATCCTTTGTAGAAATATTTGGAATGTTGTTCATGACATTATGGGATTTATAAATATTTTTAAGATAAAAATTCCAATCCTTCAAGGGAATCCTATTATTTTCTTTAGTTATTTGAGTTAGAATTTTCCTCCAGAATTTCTTAGGATCTATCTTAAATAGGTTGGGCCTAATGGTTACGAACATGTCTTTCCTCCTAAATGGTCACTAGTTCAAACGCGGAGGGGGGTAGGGTGTTTATACCTCCATATACTTTAACATTCAAATCCTTGTGCACAAGGGGTCCCTTGTCCTATAAATTAACACATCCCTAATGATGTTTCTAAAAATTTTACATTCATTATCATACCAAGGGTTACTTGCATTCTTTTTTCTTTTTACATAGCACCTCATAGAAAACTTGTTAATGGAAGTAGAGAAGATTGTTGTAAGATTATGATAGTCAACTTCAATATTGTTTTGTACAATATAAGATTTAAAACATTATTTTATCTCTCTATATATAGAGAGAGAGAAATTGAAATATTCTATTTGTATATAAAGTTAATAAAAAACTACAAGAGCAACACATATTGCATTAGAATAGTCAATTAGAAAAATTGTCCTTACAAGCCATATGAACATCATAGAATCCATTTGAAATAGTTTGCAGCAAAAGAATAACACATGTGAGTTTTTATCTCTATCAGTTGTGAGGGTTTCTCAATATTAACAAATTTAGGAATAGTACATGAAAGCTCCAAAGTATGGATTCTCAATTTTAATTAACATTATACTCCCAAAATATTTCATAAGTGTACAATGCTTGAAGAGCCAAAAATACTATTCTTTGGGTTCAATTTTAGTATTTATTAAGGTTTAATGTAACCCTTGGCCATCTGCCTTCCTTTGTGACATTTTTCCTACAAATGTTTGTCCTTATTCCCTTTATGATGATGAGCAACAAAGACATCAATTATATCTCAAAGTTGTCTTCTAGTGCTCGTGGGACATCATAGATTTCGACCATACATACCATGCCCATCATAGAGACTAGTCTAGACATGGGAACATTTTTGTTATCCAATTATGATAATCGATCGTCATGGGGTTCATGTGTACTCTTCAACCATTTTCATTAGATTTTCTTTGTTGCTCCTCTATCAATGTGGAAGCCATTGTTACTGATCCTTTGTCATCCTTGGCTTTCGATCACATTGCGGGGACAATCAATACGAATTCCTCTCGACATTTGTACCTATCACCATTAAACACAGAACAAATGAGCATCCTTAGAGTTATTTATTAAAAAATAAGCATGCAAACCCATAAAACTGAAGTATTGACTAATCGAAATTTCACATAAACTTCCATGAATTCAATTCTTGGTTCATCTGTTAACGATCAAGATGTTTTGTTCTTCGTGGATATGGACAAGGTGCCATATATTACTCCTGAAAAATGAAGACAATTCGTTATGAATTTCTCAAATCGTAAAATGGGAAAGTCATAGAGCTCATAAATACCTTTCGAATGGTATGGATAATTTGTGAAACAAACACTCGAGTGAGAAGTTAATATCTAAATATGAAAGGCATTTTAGATAGAGTTCTTGCCCCTATTTTGGAGTAGTTTGCATGAACTTCTCATCTATGTTTTTGTTGTAGGTTCATCGCATATTGAGCTTGTTGTGTAATGGTAAATAAGTTCCAATTACCTTATGGTTGGGGTTTGAGGTGATATCCATTATCGACGGTTTGGTTACATGCTATCTTCACCGGTGTGAAATTCTTTGCAACTTTTCTGGGAAGTCTTGTAGGTGTTTGTAATGTCCCCAACTAGGATAGATAGAAAAAATATGTTTGATGTCGAAAGTATTAATTTTTTTTTTGTGATTTTATTAAACACTTTGCATTAAGGATGTTGAAAATGTTTTACAATCAGTTTTCATATGTCACCAAGATATGAATATTGTCAAACATATTACATGCACACATTATACATGGAATAAAGAAGAAAACCATGACATCTTATTATGGTATGGAAATCCAAATCACAAAAATAAAAATATATTTATTGGCTCTAACAATAGCTGTAAAACCCTCCTAAACACATAGATCTACTAGTCACAAGGCAGTTGCAATATCTACTAATAGAGAACAAATAAAAAAATCTAATAATGATTTCAAAATATCGTGAAGAAGCAATGTGTCTTCCCTTGTACAGTCTAACCTTTGTTGGTGCAGTATATATATGCTCCTAAAACAAATATAGCAACAATTTGGTAGTTCATACCCTAATAGTTTTGTAACTTCAAATCGTAGAGATCCTCGCTAGATGAGGTTGAACAACAGGTAGGGCCAGTTAGATGAGGCTGGCCAACAAGTGGGGCCTCGTGGGATGCCTTGTACTCAATCCGTAGGGGTGATCTCTATCACGGTTTCCCTGAAACCCTCTTGGTACATGAAAAATCGATGATTCACCTCCTCTCTAAAGTTCTGTCAATCCCCTCTACAAGCAGATATACTTCCAAATTCCCTCCAAGACGATGTCAAACAAAAAATCCTTAGCTCAAAGAGAACATCAACAAAAGATCAAATCGCAATGAGGAAGGTGAAGTACTACCCTTCATTTATACTTTTGAGAAGCCTTGTAGATCTTTCTCTTTTTTGACCAAATCAAATATGATCATTCTTCTCTTTTAATATTTACTTTAACATTGAAAGTAACTTTTTATGCTTAAGTAATTAATAATTTATCTTATAATTTTACTTAATATCACTTTAGAACGTAACATCTCCTAGTTAATGACATTAAATAAACCTCCTTGACTCCATTTTTCTTCATTGACTATAGCCTATAGAAATCGTATAAGATACTTAATCCTGACTATAGCCTATAGCTTATAGAAATCGTATAAGATACTATAGCTTAATTCTTTCTCCTGACCTCATGTATTTTGGTGAGTTTGGCACCGATCAAGTTCAAATCTTCTGGGTTGCTAGTGTTATGCTTCGCTTGATCGTTGGTTTGACATTGGGGGGTTTATTTCGTTGTTTCGGGTAGATTCAGTGACATTCCCAACAAGTTATCTGGTCATTCAACACTCATGTTGTCTTCATCGCCAGGTCGTATGTCATTTGTTTGCGTACCCCAGCAAGTCTTCTGTATATGCATCAGAGCATTATTTAAGGACTATATCAATAACCATTCCATCCCTTCTTTATTTATTTAAAACGAACAAGGATCATGAATAGGCCTCGTGTCGTCCTTCAATCAACAAAAGTATTCAACTAAACCTCCCTCATACTTATTAGTCATACTCATTATTAGTCATACTCATTAGGTTAAATTTAGCATATATTTTAATTTTTGATAAATTTTTTATAAATTTAAATATTTTTACAAAATTATCTTTAAATATTTTACATTTGCATATTAAAAAATAGTAAGATTAACCTAAATTTCTACATTTTAATATAAATTTCCTTAAATTTATTCCTAATTTCAAGATGATCTTTACTCATGTAATTTCATATGATTTAAAAAATGCACACTCTTTAAAATGGCCAACTGTTATATTATATAGTTGTCATGGTGGTGAAAACCCCCCTTTATTTGGACAAAACCTTGAACGTATTCCTTGAGAGATTTCGGTTTACCTAAAATTTCACGAGAGAAGTTATTTCCAGCACGCAACACCGTTAAAACAATCTCTTGTCATAAGGACATGATAGTATAGAGGGTACATCCAGTATTATTCTCCAAACACTAAGGTGGCCTGTAAGTAAATGTCCGAACTATATGGTGACAATCGGGGTTTCCAGGTGATCAATGAATGACAGTGATAAGCCATGTAATGCTCCAAAACTTGCATCCAGTGGCATAACTTATCGAAAATCATTTGTTTTTCAACTCTCGGATTTCCCTAGGTTGGCCATTGCCCAAACATGCTTCTTGCCCATAGAATTCATAGTCATTGTAACCAGATCAGTGATTTCATCGCTCCATAATCTCTACTATTACCTTTCTTGGAACAAAACTGCCAAGGAAAACCTAAAACGAATCTGCATCGGGTTTCCATTGACTTATTCTTTTTAACGTGATTTCGACATATGTTTTCAAACAATGGAACTGTTTTTTATTATGACACAACATGCTCATAGTCAGGGCGTCCAAAGGTCCCGTTGATTCTCTTGGTAATACCACTTTGACCCCTTACTCAGGATGTCGTTTGGGCAGCTGCTCCCTTGACAGTAGTTTCAAACTGACGCCCTCGAATATACCCATGTTGACAACGCTCAATAACAATTCCCGCCATTGAATTGTTCCTTCAACTCCATAATTTTTAAATGCAGTGCCTAGGATATTTAGCACTGATTCGAGCTAGTCCGTGTGAATACTCACTGGCTAGATACTGCTATCAACGGAGCGACCATAGTATTAAAGTCTGGTGTACCGTCTCATGGATTCATAATCAAGAACGAGTGTCTTACTGCAGCCAGCGAGAACATGTCGAGCATAGTCGGACGTATGGGAGCCAAATCATATGCAAATTAAATAGAGTCCTGAGGACTTCATCTCTGGCGAGGAGGGATAAAAAAAGCTCAAAAATTTGTTGACGAATGGAGCATTCTTTGCAAAAGAATCCAAGCCTCACCCTGTTAATTGCTTCCCTAAAACGTGGCCAGTACCAAGAGATGGCAGTTATATACCCACTCTATGGCTCCCCAAATCGCTAAAATCACTTGTATAAAGATATGTCAGAATGAAACTCTGAACCCTGAATCTATGAGCGACTATACTTCAGCAAATATATATAAACATTTATTAGGGATCTGTTTGCATATAAACAAAAAGGGTTTTGTCTAGCTATTTTACTAAATGTTTTTTTTGGAATCTTAAGATATAAATTTACATAAATTACTATTTTTTGTTATTTAAAATTTATTTGAAATGGATTCGGTATGCTAAAAAAATTTTCGGACACTTAGATTTTACAAAAATAATCACTCAAATCTAAGAACCCAACAATTTCTCATCAAATTTTAGACAAATATTCCAAAAAAAACATCATTTCATAGAATCTTTAACAAAAAAACGTATATATAATGAACAGTTTCATTTCCTTCTCTATTTTCAGGTCTATCCAGACAAGAGCTAACATGTTCCTTTAGGTCTTCCTTTTCTGCGGGTAGAAATGGTTTTCTTCACGTTGTCTTGCCGATGGGAAATGCAGTATCCTCTTTCATTGCTGTTGTCCAGTGTTCATCGATAGACTTTCCTTTATGTCTGTGGGAAGCATCGGAGGTATTAGTCTCAAGTGCTACGAATCTATCCACAACTTTATTCTCAAGTGCTCCGATACTATCAGAGGAATTCCTATTAACCTTGCTGAAGGCATCAGAGCCGTTCCTTTCATGTCTTCGATGACTTCAGAGCAGTTCAAATTAACTTCGTCCATGCCATCAGAGCACTTCCTCTCGTTGCCTCGGATGGGCTTCGGCTAAGTTTCTCTCATCTTTGTCGATGACTCCTTTCCTTGCTGCCCAAGGCGACTGGGGTACTTAGTTTCTTGGCTGCCAAAAGTAGAAATAGTTGCACCTACTCGCACTTATTTACACTAACAATGTCTCTTAAATGCCTTTATAATATATATATATTTAAATGCCTTTATAATATATATATATGAAATTGTTTTGACATTTATTAATAGTGATTTCATTTGTTAAAGGATTTGACACTTAAACAATTTTCATTTACTTTGAATTTAAATTATTTAAATTTGAAAGATTAACTTTAAAACAATTTGCTAAACTCAATGGAGTAACATTTTTTTTCACAGTGAATAATGTGGAGAGGTGATTTTGGCTATCCAACTAACCATGCCATACAAACATCTCGTTTGTGTAATGACTGATGGTGCAACCAATTCGCACAAGAAATTGTAGAAGATTCGTTCTAGCGCTTCTAGACATAGGATTTTGATTCTATGAGTTGAGTTGGATGAAAAATTCATTTTGAAGAATGCATAGAAATCACATTCAAAGTAATTTTTTAATAAAAGTTTGGGTCTAGTTTCCGTTGTTGCTTCACCCAAATTAAATTCCATCTGATGTTTCATATATGATGTATAGGTTCTTTATTCGTACATCAAAGTTGAGCTAATGCTTGAGTAACATGCAATTATAAATCTGCCAAAACAACCAATTAACATTCAGAGTGGTTAGCACTCTGTGGGACTCGGAGAACTGATTTTCCATTAAGACGCATTTCAAAGTTAGCATAAGACCTACAAATGTTGTGCTTAATAACTTATATGATGCTAGGCGACCCATTCACGATCATTGTTTTGTCATAAATCCACGTAAGGAAAAGCAAACAAACTAGTATGGCTTGTGTGATTCAAGTTGTTGGCGACACATACATTTTTTATTGTGACTGTGATAATGAAGCAGATAGAGTGCAATAGGTATTAGTTGTCAGTTATCCATCTAAGCATGGAGAGATTGGTCACTATAAATGTTTAGGAGACCCACTAATGGGCGCAACAAGAAGGATCTGAGCTAGGGGGAGGATAAGATAGGCTTCAAGATGAAGGTGGGCCTTACTGGTCGGATCAGTGTTCGTGAGAGGAAGAGGACCATCGTTGATGCAGTTGGTGATAAAGAGCGGCTGATATCCTTATGTTGACGCATCAATGATTGGAGAGGGAAAGTTATCAACAAGAAGTGCATCGACGAAGGAGAGGTGAACCTTGTTGATATGTAGTGTATCAAAGTGAAAGAGAGGAGGAAGTTAGCTAGTGAAAGACATGCACATGATTAAGATCACGTGAACTTCACTGTTGATAAATACGTGCTTCATTGAATTTTAACGGAAATAAGATGGCACATTATCCAAGTTCGAAGGGAGGTGGTTGGTGTATTAGTGAAGAAATTACTCTCATGCTAATGCGTAGGTGCAAGAAGGATGCATTCATCGGTACGGTCTGTATCGACACAAGAAGAGGGAACTCACTGAAGTGTGGATCAACGGGTCGAAGTGATTCATAGAGAGACTCGAAATGGTAAGGTAGGAAGAGGGCGAGGAAAGACTTAGGCCTAGCCATTTTCGGGAGAGAGAGGGAGCGAGGGTCCAGTAGGAAAATTTGAAGGGGGGGGCAACTTAGAGAGATGAAAATAGAATAAAATTGGGAGATTGTTGTGCGCATGCAACAAATGACGAAACACTGGGTTAAGCCAAATTCTCTACTAGTCTTCCCTAACTTATAAGAAAGAAATGTAGATGGTCATAAAATTACTTTTCAGTTCAAAAATTATTAAAATAATGCGCAAGAGTTACATGAAAGATTCCATCATGGTGGGTTCATTGGAAATGCTTGCATATTGACTAGTGGAGCCTGACTAGTGGAGCCTGTCTTCTGCAAAAAGAGGATGAGTTGTGATGATATTAATTTCCTTGAACTGCGTCAACTATTCGAGTTGGTATCTCCATCATGAGGTTGATATAGGTTTGAGAGAAATAAATATTTTTCATCAAGTGCATATATAGATATCTTGCAGGTGTTGCTCCATTGCCCGCTAGCATCCATATCCTTGATGGACTACCCACAATTCATATACCTTGATCCACTACCAGTGAATGTCCATAGCCCCGATGAAAATATCTGCATGTCTCCTAGTTTGGTGAATTTTTTTTTTTGACGAATTCCATAATTTGAGATTTATTTGAATATTTGCTACACCTAGATACATAAATATATCCCTTTTGGTTTTCAACTTTTAGACTTTGACACTTCACCCTTCACGTGAGCAACTAGGTAGTGTGTGGATGGTTCCTCTGTCACATAGGATCTTTTCACCAACCAATATGAAAGGACGAAAGTTGTTTAAACACTATGTTCAGTCATGGTTAGATTGTTGTCATAATATTCTGAAACAATCATGTTTTTTATTCAAACAAACATGAGTAATTATGCTCATGAGCTAGGAAAGAGATGCAAGTTGATTCATGCCCATTTTAAGTGTGAAGGTGTAGCTTGTGAAAAAAAAAATCGAGGTGATGGGTCTGTATGTCATTATATACAAATAGGAAATATGAGACAAACATGAAAATATCTAAAGGAAAGGAAGAAGAGGAAGGAAATAGAAGAGGAGATGTATCCAAGATTATAGATGAAATCCACTTGTTTTCCTCATGAATATGGACGGAAACTAAGGTTGAGCCAAGATTTTAGTGAATGTTGAAAAATGAATGCATTAAATGTAAAGGAAAGGGATTTTGTACATAAAGTAACTTAAACTAAAGAAATTCATCACGAGATGCAAACTAAACTAACATTAGTTGGTGATGTTATTGAAGAAACCAACATAAATCCAAATATTTTCTATTCAAATGAAAACAAAAAGAAAACATCTAAGCTATGTGGGAATAAATGAAGAAAAATAACTATGCTAACCTTCTTCCTATCCTACCCTACATTGGATGGAAGAAGGATAGGTGTAAGTGTAGTGTCAGTGAATCCAATCAAGTAACTCCAAACCTGCAATCACATGTTCATTGAAGGCCAATCGCAGAGAATAAAGGAGTGATGGATGAAAGATAGGAACAATTGATTCAAGAAAGTCTCCACCTATAAAATTGAATTTGACATTTTATGATTGATTCCACATGTAGACATGTAGGATTCCTCCAAACATGATTCATTTTTGTCATAGAATCTACAATGATCATCATGTTATTGTTGGGAGGAATTAGAAAGAGAGTGACATACTTGACAAACCCATGAATGAAATCCACATGTAATGCACCTTGTGAGAGATTTTCGAAGTGGATGGAATCATTCATTCCAAGGATTGAAATAATACAACAAGCACTTGGCATAACCATCAATTGAAATTGGAGTTCCTCGTTATCCTGGAAAATCTCCCTGCGTTCAAATTTCACATACTTTTCATGCTGAGAGGAGAGATGATAGATTATTTTTTGAGGAAAAAATTGAGTGAAATATGACTCCAAAGCTTCTGCTATGACATCAATGAAATCATGTGAAGAGTGTTGGATTATTCATATAACATCCAAGGATGATTAATAAATTTACCCATGAGGATTAATGTGTAACTCTAGATAATATTGAGAGGATGGAAGTTCTTGGATCGGATCAATATTTATTGTGACTTGTATGGTGATGGGATGTACCTTTGATGTGATTTATTCATAGAGATATGAGAACTCGTCATGATCTACAAAATTTGTATTTTTTGTGATTAACATATGTGCATCAAGGTCAAAACTTTTAGAGTATGTAGGACCGATGAATGATAGGTTAGTACTCACATTTAATTCCATAACAAAAAAGTATTCATAGAGAATGCGGTTATCGATATCAAATTGTGATTCATCATGCTCCATAAGTCATGATCATGAAGGATTGACAACATTATGTGTCATGGATGGAATTCCATTAAGAAAAAATGATTGATCGATCATGTTTGGGCACTCTTCTTGTTTTGTTTTATCATTCAATGTTTCATCATTAAAAGAACAAGGTGAGGATTGCACTCCATGACAAATAGGTGGGTGCTCATGCAGATAATTATCATGAAACACATTTGTATAAAGTGAATGAAGATATATAGATTCTTAAAATGACGATATTTCTTCAATGAGGTATTTGTCATAGAACAAAGTATAGTCATTATTTTATGAAGGGGAGATGGTAAGTGGTTCACACTCCAGGGCTAAGGGGTTTAATATTTTTGATAAGGATTTCCCCACAGCTGTGACATAGTGTTGGTCACAAATCATGAACCCTATCTCTTTCATTTTCAGATCCAAATATTGTGAATGAGATATGATTTTAGTACCCATATGACATCCTTCAAAAATAGAAACAAGATATGAAAACAAATTTAGGATTTGTTGGTCTGAGGGTTTGTAATTTTTAGGAAATCTATAATAAATCTCCATAATTCTTAGGAATAAATTACACACAAATTTGTTTTCGATCCTAGATATTTTTTAAGTTCATGAAAGGGTTCATCATAAAAATAATCTTCATGATTAGTGATAGACATTTCCATACATTGTTTCTGTCTATGAATCGATTTCGCTGGAAATGTCATAAACTAGGTTTTAATTAACCCTTTGGATGTGAGTATGATTAGTCAACATATTTTATTATCTTGAATAATGCTCATATTTCATCAAGTGATGTCAAACTGATTAAGGTGTGTGATTGTAGAGATATGGTCTTTGCCATTGAATTTGGCTTTGACAAGAGATTAACCATCTCAACTCATATGCCCCTAGTTACTCTCGGATGACTCAAAGTGTTATCCCATATAGACGTATGGAAAGGATCCATGAGATGGTTACAAGTTAAGTGAAATGACTCCACATGAGTAGGATTGAAATCCAACCCTCCGTGAAGCACCATTTCAATTGACGGGTTGGAAATTCCCCTTTGTCAACAACAAGGGTTACCCTTAGAAAAAAGTACCAATTAGAACTCTCACCATTTACAGCAGGATATCGATCTACATTTCGACCTGGCAACCATCTTTGGTTTGGTTTTACTAGTTGCGGCCCAGTCCATCGATGGGGGTGAATGATGGATGGTTATGAAAATGGAATATGTAGATGAAGACTATGTAAATGCATGAATGAAATCTAATCTACTTCTAACCTATCCTATCCTAGCTAGGAGAAAATTATTGTAACTGGATAAGTTGTAATGAAACTAAACCCGAATTAAAACCCAAATTATATAGTTTTGATGAAGGTGTAAAGTTAGAAGCACATGCACAAAAATACCAAACAAAAAAATTATAGATCATATCTCTGCATACATCAACACATCATGTCATCATGACAATAACATATGAAAGAATAATATAACTACAAGAGAAACACATATTGCATCATAATAGTATATTAGCAAATGTGTCCTTACACCCCACATGAACAACTGTCAACATTCCACTTCAAATAGGTCACACCAAAACAAAAACACGTGTGTTTGTTTTCTCTATCGAAAGATGGCCTTGAGGGATTCTCAATATTAACAGTTTCATCAATAGTACATGAAATCTCCAAGGAATGGATTTTCAATTTTAATTGACACTGTATTCCCAAAATAGTTTAGAAATGTACAATGTTTGAAGAGCCAAAAATATCTTTCTTTGGGTTCAATTATAGTATTTATTGAGGTTTAATATGACCCATGGCCTTCTGCCTTCCTTCATAAAATTTCACCTACCAATATTTTTTTTTTATTCCCTTTGTGATGATGAGAAACAAAGACAATATTTGTATCTTGAATGTTTATTCTAGCACTAGTGAGCCATCATAGATTTTGGCCATACATACCCTACACACCATGAATATTGGTTTGGACATAGTAACATCTGCGTTATCCAAGTATGATATTCGATCATCATGGGGTTGATATGTACTCTTCAACCATTTACATTATATTTTCTTTGTTTCTCCTCTATCATTATGGAAGCTATTGTTATTGTTTCTTTAAATGCTTGGTTGTAGATCACATTGTGGGGATAGATTCCCTCGTATAATCAAATGCTCTTTCAAAAATTCCTGCATCATGATATGAACATAAGTAATATCATGTATCTAGCATATTTTTAAACCTTTCAAGAGATTTTTGAATTGGATGGAATCATTCATTCCAGGGATTGAAATATTACAATGAGAAATTGACATAACCATCAGTTGAAATTGAAGTTCCTGATTATCCAAGAAAATCTCCCTACGTTCAAATTTCACATACTTTGCATGCTGAGACGAGAGATGATAGATGATTTTTTGAGGGAAACATTGAGTGAAATATGACTTCAAATCTTCCCCTATGACATCAATGAAATCACGTGAAGAGTGTTGGAGTATTCATATAGCATCCAAGGACGATTAATAAATTTACCCCTGAGGATTAACGTGTAAGTATAGAGAATATTGAGAGGATAGAGGTTCTTGGATCGGTTCAATATTTATTGTGCCTTGTATGGTGATGGGATGTACCTTTGATGTGATTTATTCATGGAGATACGAGAACTCATTATGATCTGAAAAATTTGTATTTTATGTGATTAACATATGTGCATCAAGGTCAGAAATTTCATCGTATGTAGGACCAATGAATGATAGGTTAGTACTCACATTTAATTCCATAACAAAAAA
>JASDQU010011353.1:91566-113622 GCA_032191745.1 Picea mariana
AAACACATTTGTATAAGGTGAATGAAGATATATGGATTCTTAAAATGACGATATTTCTTCAATGAGGTATTCGTCATATACCAAATTATATTCATTATTTTATGAAGGGGAGATGGTAAGTCGTTCACACTCCAGGGCTAAGGGGTCTAATATTTTTTATAAGGATTTCCCCGCAACTGTGACATATTGTTGGTCATAGATAATGTACCCTGTCTCTTTCATTGTTAGATCCAAATATTGTGAATGAGAGATGATTTGAGTACTCATATCACATCCTTAAAGTATAGAAACAAGATATGAAAACCAATTTAGGATTTGTTGGTCCGAGGGTTTGTAATTTTCAGGAAATCTATAATAAATCTCCAGGACTCTTAGGAATAAATTATACACAGATTCATTTTTTATCCTAGATATTTTTCAAGTTCATCAAAGGGTTCGTCATAAAAATAATCTCCATGATCAGTGATAGACATTTCCACAAATTGTTTCTATCTATAAATAGATTTCACTGGTAATGTCCTAAACCAGGTTTTAATTAACCTTTCGGATGTGAGGATGAATAGTCAACATGTTTTATTATCTTGAATAGTATTCATATTTCATCGAGTGATGTCAAAATGATTAAGTTGCATGAGTGCAGAGACATGGCCTTCGTCGTCGAATTTGCATTTGACAAAAGATTAATTGTCTCAACTGATATGCCCCTAGTTCGTCTCAGAAGACTCAAAGTGTTATCCCATACAGAGGTATGGAAAGGATCCATGGGATGGTTAAAAGTTAAGTGAAATGACTCCACATGGGTATGATTGACATCCAACCCTCCTTCAAGTGCCATTTCAATTGACGGTTTGGAAATCACCCTTTGTCAACAACAGGCGTTACCCCCGAAAAAAAATCCCAATTAGAACTCTCACCATTTAGAGTAGGAAACCGATCTATATTTTGGCTCGACAATCATCTTTGGTTTGGTTTTACTAGTTGTGGCCCAATCTGTTGATGGGGTTGAATGATGGATGGTTATGAAAATGGAATATGTAGATGAAAATATGTAAATGAATGAATGAAATCTAATCTAGTTCTAACCTATCTTATCCTAGCTAGGAGAAAATTATTGTAAATGAATGAGTTGTAATGAAACTAAACCCTACTTAAAACCCAAATCAGATAGTTGTGATGAAGGTGTAAAGTTAGAAACACATGCATGAAAATACACTACCAAAAAATTATAGACCATATCTCTGCATACATCAACAAATCATTTCATCATGACAATAACAAATGAAAGAATAAAAAAACTATAAGAGAAATGCATATTGCAATCTACTTCTAACCTATCATATCCTAGCTAGGAGAAAATTATTGTAAATGAATGAGTTGTAATGAAACTAAACCCTACTTAAAACCCAAATTAGATAGTTGTGATGAAGGTGTAAAGTTAGAAACACATGCATGAAAATACACTACCAAAAAATTATAGATCATATATATGCATACATCAACAAATTATGTCATCACGACAATAACAAACGAAAGAATAAAAAAACTACAAGATAAATGCATATTGCATCAGAATAGTCTATTAGCAAATGTGTCCTTACAGCCCATCTGAACAACATACATTCCACTTCAAATAGTTCACAGCAAAACAAAAACACATGTGTTTTTTTCTCTCTATCAAAATATGGCCCTAAGGGATTCCCAATATTAACAGTTTCATCAATAGTACATGAAATCTCCAAGGAATGTCTTTTCAATTTTAATTGACACTCTATTCCCAAAATAAATTAGAAATGTACAATGTTTGAAGAGCCAAAAACATTTTTCTTTGGGTTCAATTCTAGTATTCATTGAGGTTTAATATGACCCTTGGCCTTCTTCCTTCCTTCATGACCTTTCACCTACCAATGTTTTTCCCTATTCCCTTTGTGATGATGAGCAACAAAGACAATATTTGTATATCAAATTTTTATTCTACCGTTGGTGGGCCATCATAGATTTTGGCCATACATACTGTACACACCATGAATATTGGTCTAGACATAGTAACATCTTTGTTATCCAAGTATGATATTCGATCGTCATGGGGTTCATATGTACTATTCATTCATTTACATTAGATTTTCTTTGTTTCTCCTCTATCATTATAGAAGCTATTGTTATTGTTTCTTTAAATCCTTGGTTGTAAATCACATTGTGGGGAAAGATGTCCTCATATAATTAAATGCTCTTTCAAAACTTCCTACATCGTGATCTGAACATAACTAAGATCATGTATCTAGCATATTTTTAGCATATTTTTAAATATGGAAAAGCTAGCATGTGGTTGGTAAGCAATTAGTGAAGCGTTCAAGACAAAACTCAAATAAATAAGGGGTGGTCTGAATATTCCCCATTCTTTTTAAATCTAAAAAATCTAGTCCGTGGTTAGTAAGCAATTAGTGAAGATTTCAAGACAATACTCAAAGAAATAAGGGGTGGTTGAACCTTCCCCATCAGTTCCCCAAAGATATACCATTTTAAATGATCACAAATTTATATATGGACTGGTTGACTAACCCTTCAATGAATAGAAAATGATTAATTAAAATATTATACAAGGAATATTTGATCAACCAAAACTTCAGTTCTTCTACAAGTGTATTTCAACTACAAATAATCCATGGTTTTAAAAATAATGTTGAACTCTTTTTGCAAAAGAAATGTAGGAAAAGGATATTGAATTTATTTGATCAACCAAAACTTCACTTTTTCTACAAGTGTATTTCAACTTCAAATAATCCATGGTTTTAAAAATATTTTTGAACTGTTTTTGTAAAAGAAATGTAGACAAAGGATATTGAATTTGTTCTACACACCTTTCAAAAGGAAAAAAATAGATATGGAAAACGCATTAAGGATAGTACATGTAGTTATGTCTAAATCCCAAGTATATATTATTCTAAACCATTGATGTGGATGAAATAAATACACAACAAGTTCATTATGTGCATATCTATAATGTAACCCATAAAATTTCAAAAAGGTAGAAAAATAAATTTAAGCATTCATGTGTATATAATAAAGTCCTCATAAAAAGACACTAGAACTTACAAATTCAATGTACATATACATGACTTATGCATCATTAGGTATGGACGCATCCTTCCCCGGTATAGATGCATCCTTCTTAGAGACTCTATCTCACACTCTCTTTTCCAAGTTGGCCGATAACACATTTGAAATTTTCATATGTTCATAAAGGAATCTACTTACATAATTAAATTTTTGAAATAAATTTTTGATGAGCTAAAATTAAAATGTTTACACTTGAAATCATAGTTTTAGACTTTGAAAAATGCAACAATTGTGATGTTCCAACCTCAATATCATTCCCCTCTTGAAATTACCCTAACATTTGTGATGACAACTGAGATAAACCTATAAATGTATTGGGAGACAAAAAGGGAATCTGTGAACACAACAACTTTGAATTTTGGATTGATTCTTCAACAAGGTGTTGAAATTATACAACTAAAGTGTAGATATGGATATTTTTATAAAAATACCTCATTCATTGCATCCAAATTTAAAGACGATCAATCAAGTCCCTTATTAAATGATGAATCATTTACCATTCGATGAAACTGCAATTAATGAGCATGTAACAGATCAATTATTTCTAACAATTCAATCATATGTATCTATATATAATATCAATAAAACTATCCTCGAATGCATGCGAAAATTACAAACTAAAGGGCATATTCATCCAATGAATGATTCGGCATGCCTTATTAACTCTTTCCATCCACTGCAACAAAATGTAGCATAAACTAGTAACTCTTCTATGCTCATGGAATCTATCTCCTCATCCGTCTTGTCAACATAACTCTCCCAAGCAGTGGATTTTTCCCATTGTCGGTTCAAACCAACATCAATACCATACAAAATAGGTTCTAAATTATATCTAATTGTAGTCGTCGCCTCCTTGACAACTTGTGATGTGGCTTGCATGTCTTCATGTGAAGCAAATGCCCCTGTTGGGAGAGATACCAAAGGTGTTGGAGGCCTCGGAAATGGTGCATATCGATATTCCCATTTTTTATCATATGTTCAACCTTTACCAACCCCATAATATCCAAATGGTAGGCTGGTATAATTGCGGTGCATTCCTAAAAAAAACTCTTCATAGAAAAGTCTATCAAAGTAAATTGGTACCTCATCATTCCATGGCATCCTCCCATATGATACGAATAATCTATTATAAATATGTCTTGCGATGTTTGGGTGCTTGAAATACCACAACTTCAACATCGATCGCTTTGGACCTTCCTTGAAATTGAACATTGAAATTGTCTCCTCTTTTGTAACTTAGTTTTGCACTACTTCCCATTTATAAGGGTCCATCACCTCTGACTTCTGTATCTTCATAAAATATATGAAGGTATCAGACATTGGCCCAAGGTTTTTATACACATTAATAATTTTTTTCAAAGAATGAAAAACGATCTCCAAGCTTTGCTTTCTCTCTTCAGAGAGACCCATATGCCTAATATCATTCTTGACCTTATCATGATGGGATGAAAATCATTGGAGCATCATTGCTTTAACATTTCCTTCCCAAGGAATATCTTCACCAACAATAGCAGGATAGGTGGTCATGCGGGTGTAATATTCATTTTCTCGATAACATTTCGTTGATCCTCCTTCACCCTTTGCACGAAAATTGGAATCTGCATGATTTTCACTCTCTCTTTCATTATCGCCCCCCCTAATAAAACTGATCCTCTACACAAATAAATAATTGAAAATATTAACAACATTGAATAAAAACACATGAAAACATATAAAAAATAAAAAAATAAACACAAAAAAATAAAAAAATCAATACAAAATAGAAGAAATTTACCAAACATATGTTGTTGATGTGATGGGGTATCTACATTATCCAGAGTGGGGGTATTTGTGTTCAACCTATTTAAATAGGTTGAATCCCCAACTATATCCTGAGCACTCTGTCTCGATGCTCTATTTACTGATTCAACCGATAATCTCCTCCTTCCACTAGACTACCTTTTGTCCCTAGATTTCACTTGTTGTCTTAATATTCCACTTATTACTTATTCTTGGGTTGACCCAGGCTCATATATCAATAGGTTTTCAGCAAAACCCTCTAAAACTATCGACCCTCCTAGTAAACCAGAAGGCAACGCTGTGCGCAGAGTGCACAACACAGTCTCACCCGAGATAACTTTATGGGTGACTGCAATATTGAGGTGTTTACAGTCTAGGAATGAGTGGGGATCTGGTAGTGTATTCTATCTTTCTTTATGCATTAAACTTGTTATTGATTCAAGTATTTCTAAGATTCATTCATCTTTATCTTCATGAATGAATGCTAATACATCTAATACATAATTCATTCGTAATCTAATCATTGACATAAAGTAAACATTCAAGAAACATCACACAGAACACAAATTTTATTGTGGCTCACCCCCTCCTAGGGCTACTTCCACAAAGATTTGGCTTCTCTTCTCTTTTGTTTAATCTGCTGCAAAATATGGCACTGTGTCCATCACATCTTCAATCATAAAACCATGATGAGGTTAAAGAACCTCTGTGAGTTGGACTAGATCACACCAGCCTCCTCATCCTCTGACCTAACCCTCAAAATATAGCTTATTTGAATCTCAACATCTTAACCAACCTCCAACAACCTTTAACTTATATCTCCTAGGTTCTTATTTACACTATTTTACAGGCTTAGACATGTTACAATCCTTATCAAAAACCCTAACCCTATCATGATTAGGCTTGCCTACTTGCGCACCACATTTATTTTCCTCTTGCATGCTACTTTTACTTCTTTTTCTACATTTTTCTTTCTTGCCATCTGTTGTGCTCACTCGAAAATTACGTCTTCCTTTCCTAAATTAGGCATTTCTCAAAATAGATATTTTCTCCAAAAATAGGTCTGCACCCAAAATAGCCTTCCTTCTCAAAGTAGGCATGCACCCAACATGCCCCCAACATTGATATGTGGCTTGTCTTGAGCCACTCAAGTGGTGTGCGCTCCTTGTACTGCCCTTCCCAAACTGTGGAAATCTTCTGCTAGTTCCTTTCCTTTTTGCCTCATCTGCACAACTTTTCCTATTGGCACCTCTATTTTCTGTGTTGTTATCTCCTCCTGCATTAATGTTGCACCCTCTGACTGTGCCTTTGACATACTTTTATTCTCTTCCTCCAACTGTGCAATCATCTATGTTGTTTGTTCTTGTAGGGGTTCCAATTCATCTTGTCTTCCTTGCTTGTCTGTCTACGTTGTTTTCAACTCTGTCTGCAGAATCTTCATTTCTTGAGTGCCCTTCAAGCGCACTATGATACTCATTGTTTTATTTCGTTTCTTTAGCTACCGTACGAAAGCGCTAATTCTCTCCTCTTGTTGGTCCCACTATTGGAACTTTTCATCTTCTTCCAAAATAGTCCATATCTACGTCCTTATATTAAACAACTCTTCTACTTCCCTTTCTTATTTCTCCATCTCATCTATCTGTAGTGAAAATTGTTGTTCTCTCTATTCTCAAACCTTTGAAGGAGTCGTAGGATTGAGCCTTTATTTGCGCTCCTCAATTTACTTCTTATATTTTTCAATTGTTTGTGAAATCATGTTGATCTTCTCCTCTATAATTCTCTCAGGTGCTTGCACGTGTCTAGGATACAATCATATACCATTGTTAATCCTTGTTATAGTTTATCTGTGCATTTTTTCTCCTCCTCTTTCTCTAAGGTCGGTTGGTCGCATGTCATTTTTAACATTTCAGTGACTCCTCTACCCACCTCCAAGTTAGTTGCAACTGCACAGGCCCTAGATTTTACTTATTGCACTATGATGGCTTAGAGTCCATATAGTTCCTTAGTGGTTATTTGTGCCATGACAGCTTCAAATTTCTCCACATCCCCCATTGGTTTCTACACAGTCTCTTAATCCATTCTCATCATTTGGTGTGTGACTATAAATGTCTCCCTACCTTGTACTACAATTTGTATTGTCTCCTCTCCTTCTTTCTTCGCATGGGGTCATTGTATCTTTTCCTTTTGCTACATTGTGGGTTGTGGTACTTCTTGGCTCCAGACTTGTTGTATATTTTCATGGAATTCGATGAGCTTTTCCATGATCTCTTCTCTCAGTGCCTCTACAATACGAACCAATTCTTCCCCCATGTCTTATACCTTGTCTGTGACTAACGTCGCATCATCCTCTGTTAGGGTGATGATTGGGTCTTCCGCGATGTATTTCCTCTTTTTGTGCGCCTTTTTTCCCTACGCTGGCTTTTGATATTGCCACATTAATTGTTGTGCACTGGTTTTTTTTCCACATTCTGTGGTTCAATCAATTTGTGCGTCTTTTTGTGTTTTTATTTCTTTTTCTATTTTTGTATTCCTTTTTTTCTCCTTTTTCCCTTTTTATTTATTTTTAGCATTATTTTGTCCTAATATATGCCATAGTACACTATATACATGCCATTCTCACTACAATATAACTTTTAAGGGTTAGTAGGTCAATTGTCCATGTACAGTTTCAGTCGACTATCGTTGATCATTCCTTTCAGATTTGTTCCTCCCAAGTATTTTTGTTGTACATATCCCCCATGTGTGACAGTCTTTACTTCATATGGCCCTATCCAATGCATTTTAAACTTATCAGGGTGTTGGAAAAAATTGTTGTCATAGAGAAAGACTAGGTATCCCTCCTTAAAAATCTTGTTTTTAATATGTTTGTCATGCCAAGATTTGTCTCCTTCTTTCTGTACTTCTTGGTGAAATCCTGCCAGAATCCTATCCTCTTCCATTTCCATTAGTTGAATTAACCTTTCTTGTACTATTCCCCTTTATTTAATTTTGGTAATTGTTGTTAGACGCAGAATGGTTACCAAAAATTCTAATAGCACCACTCCTTACTACCCATACACCAATTTGAATGGTGTATGTCCAGTCAATGTTTTACATGTGGTCCTATATGACCATAGTACTACTGGTATTTTCATGTCCCAATCATCCCTATTGACATTGAAGATCTTATTCAAATCATTTTCCAAAATCTTATTGAAAGCTTCTACTGTTTCATTTTACTAAGGATGGTATGGTGTACTCTTCTAGTGATAGACTTCAAATTCCGCAGTCATATCCCTAATGGTATTATTGAAAAAATGAGTGCCTTGATCACCCATCAGAATCCTAGGACATCCAAATCTAGTGATCACTTTCTCAAACAATAAGTCTATTGTCGTCTCTGCGCTACAATATTTGATTGGTGTTGCTTCTGCCCATCGTATTCAATTGCAGTAATGATATATCTAGTTCCTGAATTTTTCTCTAGTGGATTGATAGGTCCCACAAATTCTACTGCCCATTTTTCAAATACCTGCAGAGTCACTTGTGTTCTAAGAGGCATCTCATCCCTTGTGTTGGGTTTTCCAACCCTCTGACAGACATCACATTTCTAGAAATATTACCTGGCATCTTTATGGATTGTTGGCCACCATAATCCTGCATGCAATACCTTATGTGTGGTAGATTTACCTGCATAGTGTCTTCCAACTATACCTTCATGATATTCTACTAAAATTATGGGTCATTCATGTTCTAATACACACCTTCTCAAAATGATATTTTCACCCATTTTGTATAAATGTCATGTAATAAGTTGATAGTTTACAGCTCTGAATACCATATTTTTCTTATGCACAGTGATAAACTCCTATGGTGAAATCCCTGTACTTAAGTATTCAATAATATCATCGAAGTATTCATCACCTACCTGTACTGAAAATAGTTGTGCATCAGGGAAGTTGTCTTCTAGGTTAGTAGGTTCTTCTCCATTAGTTACCCTTGACAAGTGATCAAGTCTTGCATTCAACTTCCCTAGTTTGACTATCACTTCGAAATAAAATTCTTGGAACAATAATAGCCATCTACATATCCTCCCCCCCAACAATAGCTTTTTGAATAGATATTTGAGGGAAGAATGGTCTGTGAACATTTTAAAGTGTTTAGACATTAAATAATGCCTAAATTTATGAAGTGCATATACCATGGCTAGGCCTTCTTGTTCTTTCGTTTTGTAGTTCTTCTTTGATTATGACAACTTTATTCTTGTAAAGGTTATAGGATGGTCTGAGTTCCCTACTCTTGGCTATGCCAAAATTTCTCCAAGTTCTATGGCTAATGCATATACATGGACATGGAATGTATTTTCCCAATCTGGAAATACTAGTATAGGTGTTGTTACCATATTTTGTTTTAAAGTGTCCAATCCTTGCTAAATGTCCTCATTCCATTGAAATCTGGTGTCCTTCTTTAATAGTTTTTCTATTGATGCAGTAATCTGCACATACCCATTTATAAACATCATGTAATAGCATGTATGTCCTAGTGTTTCTATTAACTGGCACAGTAACTTTGGTGGTGGTAAAGTTACAATGGCTGCAATCTTAGCAGGGTCCACTAGTAAACCTTATTCACACACTATATGTCCCAACAATATTCCAAAAGGTGTACCAAAAATTCATTTATTGATGTTTAATGATATCTAACATTGCCTACATATTTCCAACATTAATCTTAACACTTCTACATGGTCCTTTAATAGACTATATATAGTCCATTCATTCAAATATACTTCTAGAAATTGATGTATGAATTCCTTTAAAACAACTATGACTACTCTTGAAAATATGGTTGGTGCATTCTTCATCCAAAATGGCAATACTACATATTGGTAGGATCCCAATTCCGTAGCAAAAGTAGTCTTATACTTGTCCTTTGGAGCTATTTTGATCTGATGGTAACCTGAGAATCCATCTCTGAATGAATATGCTTTCTGGCCTCCCATATTCTCTAAGACCTCATCTATAAAATAGGTAGGGAAAGGGTCATGTAAACAAGCATCATTAAGTTTCCTCAGATCTCCACAAATCCTTATCCCCCCTTGTTTCTTTTCTTGGACTACAATAGGAATGATCCATTCCTTCACTTTATGGTTTCATGTTTTTCTTATACACTGGATTCAATTTGTAGGGTGTTTTCTTGAAAGGTCTAGCCTCAGGTTTGAGGAGTATATTCATCTCACCTAGCTCCCCTGCAATGCCTTTCATCTCTATAAAGGTCGTTGGAAATAGGTCATTATATTCATGTAGTAACTCTGTGATTCTTTCTACTATTTTCTCATCCCAATAGTCTCCAATACTTTCCATTTTAGTATTTGCATTCATCCCAATATTAAATTTCTTAATTTTGATTGGTGCAACAAATACTTTTGACTCCAGAGATCGACCTTCCACCTCTCTTTCTCCTTCAATATTTGTAATCTGAAAGTTATGTTTATCCATATTTAGGAGCTAAATGAACTG
This sequence comes from Picea mariana, assembly GCA_032191745.1. Taxonomy (NCBI): domain Eukaryota; kingdom Viridiplantae; phylum Streptophyta; class Pinopsida; order Pinales; family Pinaceae; genus Picea; species Picea mariana. The sequence continues at coordinate 101,958 of JASDQU010011353.1, forward strand.
ATTAACATATTCAATACAATAAACATGAAGATATGAAGAATAACACAGATATCCAATGAACAATATCTTCTCTTGAATAATGAAATATGTTGAAACTATAAAATTGCAGAACGGAAACACTTTCTCGAATGTTGGTAGCTATGTCCGAGAAGAGATGTGGTTTCTATGTGCATCTATCTGAGAAGACTAAATTATAATGAGGTTCTAGAGGCCTTTTTGATATTACTCATGAATGCCAAAAACCCTAGACATCCAAAAACCAAGGATGATTTTAAGGATGGAAATTTGTTTTAAAATGTAGAAACCTTGGTGAATATTACTAATCCTTCATATTCCAACTATAAATGATTGGCGATACTTTTGTAAAAATATTCAAATTTCTAAGGATTTTATATAGTTTTTCTAAAATTTTGGCGATTTTTAAGGTAAAATAATTTTATCCTATAGAATTTGGGCGATTCATTTTTAAAATACCGAATCTCGTTTTTGGAAAAACCATGGAAAATTAGCCAATGAGTGAAATCTAGCCCCTAAAATCATCCTTACCAAAAACCTAACCCTAGGAGGTGAAACGTCAAAATTCATGTGGGTGTCTATGGGTAAGTTTGTACCTCAACTTCTCGGAGTCGTAACTTTTTCATACAACCTTCATTTTATGCGCATGATATGATATCCCATTGGAAATGTATTTCATAGAACTACACAATTTGTCATCAAACTCTAACTTTCTTTACAGTTTGAATGTGGTGAGACAAAAAACAATATTTAGGCCTCCAAAACAGCCCTGGAAGTACAACAAGATGTGCTGACATGAAAAAATAAAAAAATAAGCTAGTTGGATTAGGTGATAGGCCACCAATATCCACCTGGAAGATGTGAAGGGATTCGTAAATCCATAGAAGTGTAGAACCCACAATTACAAAGAAGTATAGAAGAACATGTTGAACTAAAAAATAACAAGAGGAGCCAGTTGGAATAGGTGGGTGGCCACCAATAGCCAACTTGATCAATCCTCCTCCCTTAGGAAGCAATGGTCTCCATTGCATTGAGCTCCCCCATCAGGTGAGAAAACTTCTGTTGGATTTGGCCTTGGGTGAGCCACTCGCCTTGGTGTAGGAGTTTCCTTGCCTTGACAACCCGATAAATATGGATCCTCTACTGGTGAGTGTCATTTCCCTGTGTGTAAACTATATGATTAGTGGATGTATGTTACATGCAGTCAGGGTTGATCTATGTGGGTGTTAGTTGTTCTTCAAAACCTGAGGTGTCTAACAATGATGATAATATGGACGAAGGAGGCCCACATTGAACACTAGGTGCAGGACAAGGAAGGGTGGAGTGACGAGCTCAAAATCATTGCTACCCATGACCTTCATGATAGTTTAAGGACCATAGAGAAGTGGGTGGAGATTCTGATGGGGAACTGTGAGACGCTCCTTCTACAAATGTAACCAAAATTTGTCACCAACCTAAAACTGGTGTGGTACCCGGTATTGATCATGGAATTGCTTGTACTTATCATTGGATTTCTGTAAAATATCTTGGACCTGTTTGTGGATGTGCTCAATCTTCACAATGAATCTGGTGGCTTTGTCGATCACATCCTGATCATGGGAAGAGTCTGCATAATTGGTTGCACGAGGAAGTGCAACATCAATGGGTCCCAAGGGTTGGAATCCTAGCCCCACCTGAAATGGGCTATGGTCGATGGCACTATGGAGAGACCTTTTGAAACTATGTTGAACATAGGTGAGACTCTCATCCCATGTACGTGGATGTTTAGAGTTGTACATGTACAGGATGTGAACAATCGTCTGATGGATGACCTATGTTTGTCCATGTGTTTGGGGGTGGAAAGTAGTGGATTTTGTGAGCTTGGTGTCCAATAATAATCAGAGCCTCAACTAAAATGTGTTGAGGAACCTGTTGTCTTGATCAAAGATGATGGTCTGTGGTATCCCAAAGTGAATCCACACTCATTCGAAGAAGATCTTGGAAGTATCTGTCACTGTGATATTATTCTTGTAGACTGTGAGGATGGCCATCTTCGAAAACTGATCAACGACCACAAATACACATTCATTTCCTTCCTTGGTGGATGGAAGGCCAGACATGTAATCCTTTGAGATGGACTCCCAAGGATTATCGGGAGTAGGAAGTAGGGTGTATAGGCCTTTCTTCTTGATGGTTGACATGGAAATGGCACAGGCAGTGCAAGATATGATATACTTGCTGACATCATCTCAATGTTTTTCCCAACAAAAATGTTTCTAAAGAATGACCACAGTTTTCTCCAAGCCAATATGTTCTGCCATCTAACTATAGTGGGCTTCCCAAATCATATTTGCATGCTCTCTTCTAGGAACACAAAGATGGCCCAGGTGGAATAATAGTACGTCATGAATTTGAAAATCAGTGACAACCACGCATGTACTCAAGAGTTGATAGGTAGTGGTGAAGTTCAGATCTTGTTGATAAATTTGGGGCCACTTAGATGCTTCATGTCCACAGGAATGGAGCAAAACGGTAAGTGCAGCCACAGAAGGTCGACTAAGGCAGTCAGCGACATGATTTGAGATACATGTCTTATACTTGATGTTGATATGGAACTATTGGAGGTAGGAGGACCACTTTTGATTTCGGTCGTTCTGCGATTTCCCCTATGTGTGTATGAACTGTAGAGGATTTTGATCAGTGTGTATGATCATCTCCTTTCCAAAAATGTAATGTTTCCATGAACGACAGGATTTTACAATATAATACATTTTCTTGTCATAGGTGGGGTAATTTTGGACAATATCTGAGAGTGTCTCACTATGGTATGCTACCAGATGGTCGTGTTGAGTGGGAACTGCACCCACAACATAGTCAGATGCATCAGTCTCAATCTCGAATGGTTGTTGCAGATTGGGAAAGAAGTGTACTGGAGTTGAGCATAAGCGATGATTCAGATCATCGAATGCTTGTTGTTGTTCCTTCCCCCACATGAACTTGGCCCTGCCACCACCCTTGGTCACTTGGCTAAGGTCCCATGCAATATGGGAGAATCCCAACACGAACCGTCGGTGGAAGTTGGCTAGTCCGAAGAATCTTCGAAGCTTGTTCAGTGTGGTTAGGGCTGGCCAGTCACGAATTCTATGGATCTTAGTTGGTTCAAAATTTATCCCATGCTCATCAACAATGTATCCCATGTATTCGACCCTATTCATCTCAAAAGAGCATTTTTCCAAGTTGGCATATATCTTGTGTTGCCTCAGAGTGCTTAAAAGTTGATGAATATGTCGCATGTGCTCCTCCCACGTTCTACTAAAGATGAGGATGTCATCCAAATATACCACCAAAAAGGATTTGGTGAAGGGTCTCAATACGTCATCCGTTGACCTCATGAAAGTGGTTGGTGAATTTGTTAAGCCAAAGGGCATGACTAGCCATTCGAAGATACATTCTTTAGATTTGAAGGATGTCTTCCATACATCAGTTGGTTCGATAGAAACCTCATGGTAGCTATACTTTANGGTCAATCTTTCCGATGAAATTCCCCCCCTTGAGTTGGTGAAGAAGGTCATCAATCATGGGAATAGGGTATTGGTTCCTCACTGTGATTTTTTTTAAGGCTCTATAATCAATCCGTCTTGTGCATCAGTACAATAGGGCTTACGCAAGGGGAGGAGTTGGGTCTGATGTGCCCCTTTTTAAGAATCTCTTGGATCAATGCTTGATTTCGTCATTTTCCATCAGTGAGTGACTATAGAATGGTCCATTAGGTAGACGTGCATTGGGGATCAGATCAATTTGATGTTTGACTTGGCAGTGTTTCGGTACCCATTTAGGTGAGGATAAGATGTCTCTGTATTCTTCCATGATTTCGTCCACTTTCTTTTTATGCAAAGAGAGGCTCTGTGTAGAGGCCATGGATGTGGTTGTGACCTTCTTATTACTATGAGAAAAGATCACAGACAAGACGTTCCTTGTTTGTGAAATGACGTTACTTAATTGCTTAACAGAGATTAAGGAAATAGCAGTAGGAGGTGCTACCTCTGGTGTCCTGTACAATTTTCTACCCAAAGTAATAATAACACTGTGAGGTATAGACTCATACACATCATGACACTTCCACAAATATGGTTGTCCTAAAATAAAATCACAAACTTCAAGGGAAGAAATATTACATAGTACCTCATCTTTGAAAGGCTTTATGTCATAAGGTAGAAGAAACTGTTGGTTGATAAAAAGATATCTTCCTTGGAAAAGGAAATCGATGGTGTAGGGTTGCAAGTGCAATGTCATTGGCAAGTCCACCTTCTTGATGAACTATGTTGAAATCAGGTTCTTATGACTACCATTGTCAACAATGAAATGAAGCGGAGCCCCCTTTACCCACATCTCTGAGTGAAAGAGGTGTTTCCCTTCCTCTGGTACTTCTAGTTCGCTTGGCAAGAATTTGGTGGTAGAAAAAGTGGCACTCGGTTCAACATCGATAATATTCTTCCCTCCTTTAGGATTTGATTCGAAATTAGAATCAACCTTTGACTCAGAAGCCTTCAGTTCGACCATGAGTGACTGTTTAGAGCAACATTCTTCAATATTGTGCCAAGGGATTTGATGGTACTCACACCATTTTCCAGTGTCGTTCTTCATCTTCTCATTGCCCTTCTTATGTTGTGGCTTGGACTGGTTGTCCTGAGGGTAGACATCTCAACTTGGTCCCTTTATTTATGGGTTGGGGTTGCCTTTTCCCTGCTTCAGCTGTGATTGGTTTGAGAATCCAAAATCTCCCCATTTTTGCTTAAATTTTTGCTCAATCTTGATAGCATATCTATAAGTTGTGCCCAATGAGATGATGTCCATAAACTCTATTTATGTTTGAATGTATCTATGCAAACAACTATGGTATTTGAGCACCAGATGATGCTCTGAGTCTTTGATACCCAATTTGGTGTGCATATTATAGAAAATATTGGTGAAATCTGGTACTTTTTGGACCCTTTCTTGACGTAGGGTGGTCCATCTGGTGCAGTGGTCCTCATAGCTTCCAAAAAGGTAGTATTGTTCTTTAATGTCATCATGGAATTAATCCCATGTAGGCCCCCCCACAAACATTACATATTCCTCTACGACCCTTTTCTCAAAGTGAGTATCGCACCGGTCTTTAACATTGGGAACGACCTTAAGGAGTGAAAAATTGATATTTTCCCTATCAGAAAAATTATGGACCAAAAAATACCCTTCAAGCAGATTCAACCATTTATCTACCACATCTGCATCTATCAGTCCTTCAAATAATGCAATATCAAAATTTACCTATACCTTGAAGGGGGTTGCATGGTCGCTTGATGACGATGCTTTTCATGTGGGAAGCCGTCGAAGGATCTGTGCGAAGTTGTCCATCATTTCATTCCTTTGTCATACGAGGACTTCCTCGAGCAACATTTTAATAGTATCTTGTGTTCCATCATATTTATTTTTGTCCCTCATGGGTTTTTTTTAGGCTTGGTGCAATCAATCTTTCAATGGCTCGATTGGTTGATGTCCCAACTTCTTCTACCTAGATCTTGTTGAGGACATGCACGAAGAAAAATAAATGAAAAGCATACTACTCTGATACCACTGATCCATATTTAGGAGTGGAGCAAATTGATTAACAGACTGAAAACAAGAAACACAGAGATATGAAGAGTAACACAAATATCCAGTGAACAATATCTTCTATTGAATAATGAAATAGGTTGATATTGTAAAACTGTAGAACTGAAATACTTGCTCAAATGGTGGGAGCTATCTTTGATAAGAGATTTGGATGATACGCGCATCTGTCTGAGTAGTATGAACTGAAATGAGGCTCTAGAGGTAGTTTTTATATTACTCATGAATGTGAAAAACCCTATAAATCCAAAAACCTAACCCTAGGAGGTGAAACATCAAAATTCATGTAGGCCCATATGGGTAAGTTGGTACCTCAATTTCCTGGGGTCATAAATTTTGAATATGAACTTCGTTTTAGGCCCATGATAGCCCGTTGGAAAGGTCCTTCAAGGAATTACACATTCCACCATCAAACTCTAACTCTGTCTACAGTTTGACTATGGTGAGCCAAAAAAACATTGTAAAGGCCTCCAAAATGGCCCTGGAAGTACAACAAGATGTGCTAACATGAAAACATACAAAAAAAGCTAGTTGGATTAGGTGAGAGGCCACCAATATACACCTAGAATATCTGTACTACTTCATACAACTCCAAAAGTGTATAACCCACAATTACAAAGAAGTACAAAAGAATATTATGAACTAAAAACAGACAAGTGAAGCCAATAGACAAATGGATCATACACGGATCATCTTCATCTAGTGCTTCCTATTCAACATGATAACATGAGATTAACTCTTTGAACATCTATATGTTCTGTTGTTGATAATATATCATTATTTCAACTTCTAGTTCATTAATAAATATCATTCATTGTATTAGCTTCAACGTTGAATCAATGTTGGGGTTCTCATGTTCAAATGAGATGGTTACTACATAATTCTGATGTAATCATGTTCAATATGTAGTTCCTCTATGCATTTCATGGTCTATATACCAGTTCCATGGGATTCCTTCCAATGTATGGATAAAGTGATCAGGCCATTCCTTTGGTGGTGTCATCCTCCACTATTTTTTTCACTTCTCTAAGTGTTCAACTAGTGTTCCCTATCCATTATACCTCTTCATTTTATTGTTTCCTTGTTTTTTGCCAAATCTAATGGGCAATAGTTGTTTTCACTGATACCAGTCCCGAATTGTTTATTTGTGCACACCCCACCATCTTATGGGTGTTTCCTTGAATGTGATAGCTAGGGCTAGAAGCTTCTGATTTTCCAGTACTTTCTCTTCATATTTTGTCAAAAATTCCTCTAAGTCATTTAACCCATGAAAATCAGGAGGTTATATTATCTATGTACCAACCCATATTACTACGCAGTCTATTCTTGCACACCTCCTTGTGGAAACTTCATGTAATAATTGTTTCCAATTCTCCAAACATGTGTCTGAGTCAGAAGCACATGATGTAATTCTTCTCCATCTTAGTACCCCATCTTTAGTTGGGTTAACATAATCCTCTTCTCATGTGGTGGTTCTGTACAACTGGTTTATTTCCTCTAGATCCAAACAAGTGGTTTCTACAAACCTTTCTCCTTCTGAAGGATCCAATGGTGCAATGACTCTATATTCACCTGATTCAAAAGTCATTTCTCTTATCTTCATATTGATTGTAGGTTGGTTATAAATTTCCCAATCCAATCCCAACAATGTTGGGTAAGGTGTTGTGTCATCTACTGTCTCTATTACTTCAAAAAATTCCATAGTGAGAACTCCATGCAAATCTATTGTCACACCTTTAAGTCTTCCAATTGGTAGCACCCTGTGTTGATTTGCTAATTTCAACTAGATAGGTGAATAGCCTAGTGTGGGTTATCCCATACACTACCATGTCTTCTTAGGTAAGGCGTTTACTTCAGAGCCTAAATCAAGTATAATATCACCCATATTAAAATCCCTAATGCTAACATTTAGTATGAATTCTTTTCTTGTCCTTCTTCTTGTATGGAGAAGATTGAATGCTTTATGTTCTAACTTTCCTTCCAAATTGGTGTTACATATTTCTAGAATATCTTCAATAACCCTAATAGATGATGGGTCATTTAATAAATTAACACAAGATTTCAGAAAAGTCTTTATGGTATTTACTTTCTCTAAAGGTTGTCCTTCACTAGTATGGTCCATTGATAAGGGAATCTCATACGTTGGTGAGTTTTGAGTTTGTTGTGTGGATAATGTACATGCCACATTTTGATTGAGACATTCCTATCTGACCTCCTTAAATGTTTCCCTTTCTTTTCACACATCAAAATGCTTATGTGGTTTACCTTTCTTCTTGCATGTCAAAATGCTTCGCGAAAGTTGGACATTCATTCTTATGGTGTCCTGCCCTGCATAGGGTACACCAAAAAACTTCTCTTTTCTCTTTACCCTTATTTTTGTTAATTTGAGATGTTAGACTCTTCAAATCCACCTTTAGCTCCTCTATTTCTAGATTTGTCTATTGATATTGGTTCTCTTCCAGTTGTAAGGCTTCCTACAAATCCTCTGTGTGAGTTTGGAACTTCTGTTGTCTTAATGGGTATTTCAAATGTGGTAATACTAATTTCACAAATAAATGCCTATGTTCCATGTCATTCATTGTATATTTAAACTTACCTTTTAGGAACTTTAACCTATGATCAATGTACCAAACAGACTCACGTAGTTTTTTCTTGATTTCGATCATTTCATTCATATAATGGTCTTCTTATATGGGCTTTTGAAGTTATTTTATTAGTAGTTTTTTCACATTTTCAATAGTCTTTGTTACTCTTGGTGGATTGTTTACATATAGACTCATGTTCCAGTGTAGTTCACGGTCTCTCAGAGTGATTTCTAAGTACGCAAGATTTGTATCCTCATCTGTAATTTTCTTTACTTCCCAGATCTTCTCACAGATTAATAAGTTCTTTACCAAGTCCTCTGATGCCTTTCCCTGAAATTCTGGTAACCTGATCATGGGATCATGTCCTACCATTTTAAACTATGTTGAACTACTACCTCCACACGATGTAGATATTTTATTGTTACTTCCTGAACTGGATCCTCCATATGATGGTCCTTGCTTGGATGCATGTCATGTTGTCTTTCTTACACTAAAATATGGTTGTCTAAATGTTGGTGTTCTTTTTGGGGTGTTAGTCACACATGGGGTTGTAGGTTCCACACTGACGGTGATCTGGATTGGAGCTCTTCCTTTTGTTCCTACGCTTGGACCTCCTATTTTCCTTTCATATGTTGTGTGTAGGATTTCCTCAATCTTATCCACATCCCGACGATCCTCTACCTCTTCTTCATCACTGGTGAAGACCTCTCTATTAGCTATGTTTCTCTTCTTGTTATTTATCTTATATTGGTAGGGTGATCCACTGCACATCTTTCCATCGGTTTCCATTATATTACTTATCTGGTCTTCCTCCATCATGATTGGGTCCATGGCCTCCTTATTCTTTCCCTTATCCATCTCTTCCTCCATTTCTCCTCTTCCTTTCAGTGCTTCCCCCCTTCCCCCATGCGCACAGGGATGTTTAGTTGTCTGATTCCATAGTAATCACATCGTTTTCATACAATAAAATCTTGATTGAAGTATACAACGATCTGACGTACCTACCTTTGGGTCCCTTTAGAAAATCTTTCTATGTTGCAGTGTAAGACTTTGTGGTATCTACTGCGAATTCAGTGACAAACCTTGCAACAATATTGTCTAACCATAAATCTATTGCGCGCGTAAATTTGTTATTAACTTGATGTAACTGTGATTTCTCCAAAGAAGTCCACTCTAGATATTTAATTTGATTTCTATGGTGGTTGTCTTTTAGCCTCAATAACCATTCCTGCAACAAATGCAACAAATCACAAAAAAATACCTCATGTAAGTCGCTAAACACGTATTTGTGGAGATATTTGTGCGGTGTTAGCTTAGGTTTTTTGTTCTCCTTATGCGCAAACTCAAGTTCCTTCATTTTCGACCATCTTTCTATATTTTCCTTAAGTCAACACCCCTACTTGACTATGATACCTTGCTGAAATAGGGGTCTCTAATGACCTAGGTGTCTATGTGAGAATAGGGGTTCCTCTTATTCCTTCATTGGATATCCTTAAGAATTTGCGAGGTATATTTGGAGACTTACGTCCCAACGACTCACCTTGATTCATCCTTTCAAAATCCAAGAAAATGAAAACTTAAGGTATAAACAAGTTCAAGGCATAAGCATATATTAAAGAAAGTTAAAAATCAATTTGCAAGTTTATTCTCATAAGTATGGGGTGGCCTAAACCAAAGAAAAAATTCAAGGCATAAGTTTATATTGAAGAAAACAACAAATAAACCAAAACATAAGTTATAATGTAACTTCAAGGAATAAAAGTATAAATCGAAGAAAACAAGTAAACGAAAAAATACTTTATATATTTTTAAAAATTGAAAGCATAGGAATATATTGAAGAAACCGACATCTAAATTTTTTATTGTATTCTCATAAGTATGGGGTGGATTGAATGAGATTAATTAAAGGCAGAGGCATATATTAACAACTAACTAATACTTTCAATATGCTCAATATGCTCAAAGTGAAGCCAAAAACCGACTGAATGTGGGGCCAATAATATTTTGCATTGGAAGGGAGAAAAAGGACATATTCAAGTCTTATAATTTGTTATTTAATGAGAAAACAAATCTAACTACTATAATACCTCTTGTCCCCATACTCTTCATCCACGTCTACAAGCATATCCCAATTTTGGACTTAAAGAGATCTATGATCGATTTCTTTGGAAAAGGTGGAATGTAATATGCCTTTGAAAAAGGAACGTTGAAGCTATATGGATCAAACACAGTAACTAGAGACATAGAGGTCAAATGGTGCAACCTGCCCTTGACGACACGGTCGCTCCACTAGGACCTTCTCTTTCTCAATGGACCAAAGAGTCAATGCTCTTCCTACTCCCTTGGGAGTTCTTTACCCACAGTCTTCTCGGCGATCTCCCTCTTCGCAAATCGAGAAATCGGCGTTCGCGCTATCGCGAACCCTGTGTACACTTCCCGTGCAATAAGAAACTCTGAACCCCGATGTCAACGGTCAACGGACCCAGTCCTGTCGGGGATTTCCCTATCGGGAAATCGGCGTATGAAAGGTAGCGAGTCATTCACCTTTCACAACTCTGAATGCCGATGCGCGATGCCACGTGTATTCCACTATACCTCCGGGCCCCACGCTGCCACGTCCACCTCGGGATTTCGCGGATCGCGAATCTGCGATGCAAGAATTCCTTGACATCGAGAACCCCGATTATTCGAATCCCGATTCCCCGAAATCCGACTCTAAGGAATCCTTTGACGCGTGTCCCACAAGTTGACGGTTGTGATTATATTGCGGAATCACAGGTCGCGATCTCTCCGATCAAAAATCTTTTGCATCGCCAAACCCCGAACCCCGATTCTTCAGGATCTTGCGCCACGTGTGCCCATTCTGATCAACGGCTCCAGTTGATTCAGGAAATCGCTGGTCGTGATTTTAAAGAGTTGAAACTCTTTCCCCCGGGAAACGCTGAATGCTGAACCCCGATCCTCAGGGATCTCGCGCCACGTGCCCCTGCCCGGATCAACGGTTCAGATCGATTCAGGGAATCGCAACTCGCGATTCTACGAGGTGTGAGCTCTCACCTTGCCAACCTATGAATGACGAAACCCCGAAGTCCAATGGAATTTGATTCTCCACGCCCACGCTTACGGGTTAACTCCCACGTAACTCCTCCGTGATCTGACGATCCTCGAGATTTTGCAAAACTTCACGGGGATTTCAAACTGTCGTTTCTCTTCCTCTTGAGAACTCTTCCGCTACACCAGCTTCGTCCTGTGCAACTGAAGCAAAGGGTACTACCCCTCCTGAGCTTGGTCCCTCTTCTCCTCCAGAGACTCTGTACCAATGGCCCATGCTCAAACTTCCACAACTCTTAAAGTGTGGAGTTCTTTCGGACTATGTGCGCTTCACAAAGACAATAGCTCGTGTCGTTCTTCTCTCAGACTTACTACTGAGACTTCAA
>JASDQU010011353.1:125660-139893 GCA_032191745.1 Picea mariana
TTGTCTCTTTGTGTGTGCCCCACCATCTTGCGGGTGTGTCCTTGAGTGCTAAATCAAATGCTAACAGTCTTTGATTCTCTAACACTGTGTCAAGAATGTTTCCAAATCGTTTATCCCATGGAAACTCGGTAGTTCCTTGATTTTTGTGCTTACCCATCTTACTGTGCGATCTATTCGTGCACATCTTCTTGTGGATACTTTGTGTAGCCTTTGTTGCCAGTTCTCTAAACCGGTCTCTAATTCTGTTGCACTTGGAGTAATTCTCTGCCAATTTATTATTCCATCTGCATTTGGGTTTACGCGGTCTTCATCACGTGCAGTTGTTCTGTACAACTGGCCGATTTCCTCTCAATCCAAACAAGTGGACCATTTGTTGGTTACCATTCTTCTATATTGTCTACATTTATTGACCCAGCGTTCATGTCTATTCGGGTTTCCAACAAATCCTCTAAAACTATCGACCCTCTTGGTAAAACAGAAGGCAACACAAGACACATAATGCATTGAGCAGTCTCACCCGAGATAGTTTTAATCGGTCGTTATCAGACTCAGGTGTTTACAGCCTAGGATTGAGTGCAATATATGAGAGCTAAATATTGAACCATTATTATAACTGTAACTGCAATATACTGTCATTTGTGAATAAGCATAATATATAACAACTCATTCATTAAGAATAGCTATAACTACTGAAAAGATGATAAAGATAACCATGCATTCATCACACAACATAGATGTTATCGTGGTTCATCCCCTACTGGGCTACGTCCACAAATATTTGGCTCTCAAATATTTTATTATGGTATTTCCTCATCTATAGCATCGTGTGCTTTAAATTCTCTACTATCGGGTAAGATCTATATGAGGCGAACTAGATCACACCAGGCTCCTCAACCTGCGATATAACCCTCAAGATCTTCCCTCCCTCATCTCCTCTAGATCAACAGCTTATAAAATAGACCATACAACAAAATATTACATATCGTTTCGCTACTATATCGACTTATCTTCATAGCCTCTAAACAATAATAACAAAAACCCCGATAGTCCAACCCTCTGTGATACCTAAGTATCTATATTTATATGTTTTTATCTCTTCAGCCATTACAATGCATTACCCAAAACCCTAACCCTACCATTGTTAGGTCTTCCTCCCATGCGTGCGTGATGTTCTTCCTTCCAGTTGTTGCTTTCCTTGCATGCTCACGTGTTGGGTTTCCTTCCACCTGTCGCTTTCCTTGTAAATGGTTTCTTTCCCAAAAATGCCTTGCATTTCCACCTCGGCCTTTGGCCTGCCTCCAATGAGGTTCAGAGACCATGACAGGAAGAAGGTTGTTTTGAGAGGCATGTCAAGAAGAGCACCCAGGACAGTTTCGGCCAAGAGGATGGAGAGGATATTCATACATGGGGAGGTAGTATATGCCACAGAGTGCTTCATCACTACATGGAAGGATTCAGCGGGTCAACAGTAGTATCATATAGAGATCAAGAATTTGCTGGGATGACATCAGCAGGTTTTTGGGTTGATTCCACCAAGGAGACCACATGACAGGGGATTTGAGCACACCATTAAGTTGGAGGAGGGATGGCACACATTAGACCGAGTAGCAGCCCATTCACCTCTTCAGTTGTCTTAGTTCTGAAGAAGGATGGTACCATGAGGATTTGCATTGATTATTGGGCCTCGAACATGAATACCATCAAGAGTCGGTATCCTATCCCTCTCATTTATGAGTTGATGGATGAATTGCATGGGTCATTTTTCTTCTCAAAGATTGATCTGCACTGTGGGTATCATCAGATCAGCATATGAGATCAGGACATAGAGAAGACGACATTTCGGTGTCACTTTGGAAATTTTGAGTTTCTAGTTATGTCATTTGGGCTAACCAATGCACCAACTACATTTCAGTCTTGAATGAACCACATATTCAGGGATCATTTGAGGAAATTTGTCTTGGTTTTCTTCAATGACATCTTGGTCTACATCATGACATGGTAGGAGCATATGAGTCACATGGATGAGGTATTGACCATCATGGAGGCACAGTATCTATACGCCAAAGAGTCCAAGTGTGAGTTCGGTATGACATAGCTACTTTAATTGGGCCACATAATCAATGCACAGGGGTTATAGGTACACCAGGAGAAGATCAAGTCCATTATGGATTGGCCAACGCCCAGGAGCATGACAGAGTTGAGGAGTTTATTCAAGTTGTGCAACTATTACAAGAGGTTTGCCCTGGGGTTTTCTCATCTTGGAGCACCACTGATGAATCTTACCAAGCATGGGGCTTTCATCTGGACTGAGGAGTCACATAAATCCTTTGATCACATGAATTTGTTCATAGGCACTTGTCCAATGTTGGCATTACCAGACTTCACTTTTCCATTTGTACTAGAGTGTGACGCATCAGGAAAGGGTATCGGGGCAGTTTTGATGCAGGGAGGACACCCCATTTTATTTGAGATCAGGAAGCTCATTCGGCCCAAGAGGTTGTACTCCATTTATGACAAGGAAATGATGGCAATCATGCATGCCTTGACCAAATTCAGACAATATTTGGTGGGCAGCAAATTCATGGTCAAAACATATCACAACAGCATTAAGTATTTCCTTGAGCATAAGGACCTCAGTGAGCACCAAAAAAAAAGGTTGACGAACGTACATGCATTTGAATTAGACATAGAGTATGTCAAGGGGAAGAACAACATTGTGGTCTATGCACTATCGAGGAGACCTGCGGCATGTTCTTTGATGGAGATTTCAGCAGATTGGAAATCCCACTTGTTAGTGGAATATTCCAAGAAAAAGTTCACTTGTGAGGTTATGGATGGGAAGATAGAGGATGACAGGTATAGGGTCATTGACAATCTCATATTATACAAGTACAAAGTCTACTTAGTGATAGATTCGGGGCTCAAGAAGAAGATACTCACAATAGTTCATGATTCACCACTAGCATGCCATAATGGGTTTTTCAAAACCTACAGACAAATCAGGGAGAGGTTCTCATGGAAGGGCCTCAAACAAGACGTTATGAGACACATCAGTGAGTCTGTGACTTTGCAGTAGAACAATTCATAGCATACTATTCCAGCAGAGCTACTTCAACCACTTCCCATTCTAGAGAACTATTGGGAATGTATATCGATAGACTTCATCATAGGCCTACCCAAGGTTCAGGGTAAGGACTGTATCTATGTAGTGGTTGACAGGTTGACAAAGTTTCTCACTTCTATGCCATACCGACATAGTACAATGTAGTTCAGGTAGCTGAGTTATTCTTCATGGATATCTTCAGACTACATGGGTTGTCGAGGAACATCGTCAGTGACAGGGACAATCGGTTCATTAGGACATTATGAAGGGAGTTGTTTATATTGGTGGGGACAAAGTTGACACCTAGCACCAACTATCACCCTCAGAAATACGGGCAGACCAATATCGTCAACAAGTGGTTTGAAGGATATTTGAGAAACTATTTAGGTGGACAACATAGAACATGGGTCAAGTGGCTACATTTAGGAGAGCATTGCCACAACACCACTTTTCCATGTGTCCATTGGTATGACACCCTTCCAAGAATTGTATGGATATGATGCTCCCACTTTGGTAGACATGGTTTTCGGGGATAGAATACCTCCCAAGACCAAGGATTGGATCACAGAGAGTCGAGATATTCTCAAGTTGTTGAAAGAGACCCTGCAGATGGCACAGAACCGGTAGAAGATGAGTGCAGATAGACATAGGATAGAGAACAACTTTGAGGTTGGGGATACAATTTTCTTGAGACTCCAACCTTAGAGACAGTCATCTCTAAAGAAGAGTGGGGATGAGAAGCTCAAGTCTAGATTTTGAGGCCCTTACAGGATCATGCATCAAGTAGGCGAGGTTTCTTATGAGCTAGAGATTCCAGATGGGAGAACGATTCATAACGTGTTCCATGTATTTTTCCTCAAAAAGGCAATGGGACAATTCATTAGCACATCAAAGGATATTCTCCCATTGGATGAGGAGGAACAGTTGGAGTTGGTTCCGGAGGAGGTACTAGAGTTCTGGGAATGGAAAATGAGGAGCAGGGTCATCAAAGAGTGTTTGATGAAATGGAGAGGGCTTCCATTAGAGGTCGCTACTTGGGAGAGCGAGCAGGTTTTGCAGCACCCTGGATTGGAATTGCTTGAGGACAAGCAATTTTAGAAAGGGAGGACTGTAATGTCCCTTTCCAAACAGGATCTCCAGAGAGGAGGCTTAATGGTCTAAACCGCTCTGTTGGACTATAGCCAAGGCCATAAAGGGGTAAACAGGGTTACTATAGGTCACTCTAGTCAAAGGTGTTATATTCAGAAAGTGACATTGAGCTAAAAGTGGCTAAAAGTGTTTTTAAGCCAATTTGAGCTAAAAATTTAATAGACGAGATAAAATTAGAAGTCGACAATGAATTAGGGTTTTCRGAAACTATAAGAGAARGTTMAGTGACCTAATTCATYATTATGTATGTTTTGAGTTTTCATTAAGGAGATAGGCRCATCTYAGGAGATATAGTTCAGTGGATTCTAGGAGGAAGACACTAGTTGGTTGATATCGGTGTTGGGAGACACACCCTAGTCACCAAGAAGATCACATAGGTCTTCCATCATTCTTCACCAGTAGTTACACAAGTTCCAATAGCAAGGGAGCACTTATTTAGGGTGAGGGCACATCTTCTTAGGAGGTTCAGTGGATCATCTTGTCCCATCTAGGGAGAGTTTAGAGATTCCCCTCTGACCCAGTTGAGAGGAAGGAAAGGTACATCTTTTTCCTGGTTCCTCATCATATTTTGATGGAGGAATCATCTGGGGCATATTTTCAAAAAATTGGGAGTGCGACACTTTGGGCAGATACATTCAAGGTTGCCAAGAAATAATCATATCAGATCCAGGGAAACCCTTCTGACCCATTTCACAGTAAGACAAGGCGATCATTTTGAGACACATCTCAGCCGATTCTGATGGTGGAATCACTAGGGCGCAATTTTCCAATAGTAGAGGGGTGAATTCCCACAAGGGGATCCATCTAGGGTCCAGAAACACCAACAGAGGTGTCGGTCAGTCACCAGGACTGAGAGGTAGAGCAGTGCGCACCATTTGGGACAATTTCCAGGCCATTCTGAGAGGTTTAGCCACCAGGGTGAACTTTCCAGACTTGCAACAATTATCGTGTGAGCTACCATAGTTCCATCTCATCCATTGATCCTGCAATGCTCATGTATTATCAGGTATTATCATTTAGTTTTCTTATTGTATTATGGCTAATATCATTTTTTCAATTGATCTAGTTGAGTGATTCGTTTTTATTCAACTGCCTTCGACATTGTACTCACAGCGATATCATAATATAAGATTTGCAGTCTTTTGTCTCATTTATCATCTATATAGTCATGTATATGTTGTAACAATGAATTATCTACATTAGATACATCATACTATCAATGTTTCCTAGACTATCCAAGTTAGGAACATTACATACAACATGGTGGAAAACAGAGGCATGGGTTCTTTGATTTATCTCCATGATTTATTAATGCATACTCTATCAGATTTTTGCGAAAACTCTCTCTTATCATTTCCAGATCTAATGTGAGAGTTGGTCAAGGGATATGTATTCAATATGGAACACCATGGTTTCTTGTTTTCAAGGTATTTTATGAAAGTGGCCTTTGTGCTTATAAGATATTGTTTATCTTTGTTAGTAACATAAAGCTTGATGATAGCACTATAGAAGGGTTCATGTGTTTTGGAAAGTAAATTGGCTCAAAAATGGAACAAGGGAATTCATTAATTCCTCTAGTAAAACGATGGGAATGGATGAAAATGTTACAGTTATTTTATGTTCCTCACTTGAGTATTTTACTTTCATTGCTTGATGGATGATTATTCTTTGACATTATTCATTTTTAAGCACCAATTTTCAACAGAGAACCAATTTTGAGATTATTTTAAATTCCATAGGCAAGGAGGCCATTTGTTTTTCCAGATTGATGATTGAAGATGTATTTCATCCTTTCACAATTGTTTGTTGAGATTTAAAATACAACATCTATTTGTTTTTCAGTGCAACCTGAGGATATGATGCATAATCAATTTGGGGTAAGGTTGATGTAGTAACAATGGAATATTCAAGACAGAACCAAGTAAAATGGATATATGGAAATTGTTGTCACTATTTTTCTCACGAACTTTCTTTATAAAGAATTTGATGAGTTGATGAGTTTCTTTTATACTTGTTTTGTTCTTAAAGAAAGTGAAGAAATGGAACTAAGGATATCTTGCAAACCATGAACTAGGTATTCGCGAAACTTGGAGGAGAGAACCAATATGGTAAGATGAACAAATACACAAAGTTTCAAGCAAACCCAGTTCATAAATATTGAGAAATTAAGCATTGTAATATACAACCAATTTGTTTTTTTCGCAAGATATGTGATGTGGGTATCTCCAATTTTTGGTGAGGAGAATCAATGGAATGGTGAAATGTTGCTCACAAAATTTCGTTGAAACCCAGTTTGTAGCTTGTGAGAAAATGGATTTAAAATGTTGTTGCAACTTATTGAAGCTCATGTTGTTGCAACTCACTCCTTGTTGAAACTCACTTGATGAACTTATTTTGATACAATTACTGAAATGATACTTTTGAAATATGCACCGCAATAGAAGCAACAAATCCCCAAGACAACATAAGCACTGCCACAAAAGAACCAACATTGGATATAGAATGGAATGACACAAGAACTAGTGTTGGCTCTTAGTAGAAGAAAAAATCACGTTGTTATACAAGAACCAACAGTGGTTTCAAAAGTTGTTCCACAAGAACTTGTTGTTGGCATAGGGGAAATGATCAAGCACAAAAGGTAAAAGTAATTAACATTATTCCAGTAAATCCATTTATGGAAACCTGTAGGAAGGTTCATGACAGTGGAAAAATAGTAAGAAAGTATTTCAAGATAACTGACAAGTGCATTGAAAAATGGAATTCCTTACAACTTGGTTATGGGTTGCTTGAGGACATGTAACATATTCAGTTTGGGGGAGATGTTGGGCCATGTAATTGCCATCCTTTTTGCATCATATTTCCCTACTTTTAATCCCTTATTGCTTACCCATAACCTTGTATTAATGCTTATTAATCATTTATTTATGCTTATATGCGGGATTTAGAACCAAGGTGATTTCCATTGCATTTATTTAGTATTTCGTATGACTTATGGTTAAATATTAGAGAAATAACATATTTTCATTTATCTTTGAGTTAATTTACAAAGAATATCATCCAGATACGGTATTGTGAAGAAAGTGATATCGCCACGGAATTTATTTTGGTTCCTACTACTACAACTCCTTATAGCAGTTGTTGCAACTCTAAGCACTATTGCTGCAACTATGGAACATTATTCCAACTCTAAACAGTCTCTCAACTCTCGTACTGCAACTCTAGAACATTGTGGTAACTCTGAGCATTGTTTTTGCAACTCTAAGCATTGTTTCTGCAACTCTGAATATTGTTTTTGCAACTCTGAACATTGCCACAACTTCTGTGTTGCAACTCTAAATAGTGTCACAACTCCTATTGCTGCAACTTCGAGCACTGTTGTTGCAACTATGAACAGTGTCACAACTCCCTTGTTGCAACTCTAGAACATTGTTACAACTCTGAGCACAATTGTTGCAACTATGAGCACTGCTCCTGCAACTCTGAATAGTGTCACAACTCTGAGCATTGCTACTACAACTCTGAACAATGCCACAACTCTCATGCTCAACTTTGAACAGTGTCACAACTCCCTTGTTGCAAATCCTATTTGTTGTTACTCCAATTTGTTATTACTCCTACGTCATCATTATTGTTACTCTTATAACTAAATATATATGAAGTGGGTCACAAGTACCTGAATCAAAGGCATTTGTGTTGCAGGACTTTCTAAAATTGTGTAATGTATCATGGAGTGATTTCTATAACTGCAGCGAGTGATCCTATCCTCATTATAGCCATCGACCAATCTTTCATTTGAGCATCCTAGATGTCCATATCATGATCTAATATAATCCCAAAACTTGCGTTGTGACTAAAAGAAAATCATAATCATGTACGTGGTTCATGATTTCCCTTCTTAATGTATGTTCCACAAATATAAGGGGAAAGGTTAATATTTCAAAAGACCTTTTATCTTCCTTTCACTCTTTTCAAGAGTCATATAACAATCCTATTATATTTCTTGTTTATGACATGGCATGAAGAGGGAGTGGAAAAGTCATAAAAAGGTATTGGAAAAAGAGACCTGGAATATGAAAGGTGAGAAGGTGGCATATAAAGTAATGTATTTTTGTAATGCATGAACAGGTACCAAGTCATAACCCTTGTGATATAACATTTATGTCATAATTAAAAATAATGGAAAGTGAATAATGGGATATAATTTGGTAAAGGTGAGACATGTAAAAGATAATATGTTGGGTAAAATTTATGGAAATATGGTATAATAATATATTTTTTTCTTTTTGACATAGCATGAAAAAGTAACAAAATTAATTCAAAGACATGATAATAATGTTATTCTTAGAAAAATAGAGGTATAAGAATATTCTATGAGTGCAAAAATATGAAGGTTATGAATGAGGAATGGGATAGTTGGTATTTTGAATTATAGGTTGAGAGCCATGATAGTTTTGACAGGAACCCTGTGCTAACAACTTGTAATGAACTTGCTTCCATTTGAATGATCATGTAAATTTCCATGAATGTGTAGCGGTAACTCATTTGGAGCGCGTACAACTTTGCACAAGAAATTGCAGAAAGAGGGGGGAGCCTGGCAATGCTTTTCCGACTAAGTATTGTTGAAAAAAATCATCGTCAACACTACCTTTACTTTCCTTCTTCTTTGTTACTCTCCATTTTTCCTTTCTTTTCCATTTTTGTTTCCCTTCGTTACCTACTACTCCTCTTTCCTCTTTTCAACATCCCTCTACTCTTTTCATCATGTTTTCCTCTTATTCATTAGAATCATGCTCATTTTTCATCTTTATAATCCTTTACAACCCTTTATTCTTCATCATTGATTGCCTCTACCCACACTTAGTCCCCTTAATCTTGTGCATATTGGTAAATAAGTTTTTGATAGTTGTTTTATCATTCAAATTTTCCAATCCCTCATCATACAAAAATCCCAATTTCATGAAAAAAATGTGGAATTTATCTCATTAACTTATATTTTCAACAATGGGACACTTCGTGGCCTATACTAATCTCCCATGATGGTTATGTCGGGATATCATTGCCACATTTTTGGATTTTTCGATTAATTCATCTTTTACTTTCGATTTTGAGTATATTCTTTGCATTCGCTACAGGTATTGCATAGGTCATAATGCACATTATAGGACCTGTGAAATTGAAATTTTTGGTTTCGAGGTTTCTTACATAAAGAGGAACTTGTATATGAAAAATTACACATACCCAAATCATCATTTAGGATAAATGTGTTCTTGATCGGACACTTATGGCATTTTGGCTTGATAAAATCACTGAAACACAATCGAGACAGTCTTGTTTTGGGGGGTTATATGGGCTCATTTTTAAAGCCTGTTTCTATCCAACATATCCCTTGAATTATAGTTTCTAACACATTTTTAGTCATTCAATTTGGATCTAAAAGGAAAAATATGTGACCAAAACAGTGATTGGGTGTAGAGTAGGTAGCTCAGGAACAGAGTTAGGATAGTAAACTTTTGGAACATCTAATTGACGAATTTTTCAAACTCATTTCTAAGGTGTGTTCTCTTGTGAATATAGTTTACAACTCAATTTTAATAACACAATTATGATAGCATATGAGAAAGTTACACCCAAAATACTAGCTTCCTATCCTAAATCAGAACTCCTAAAATTTTATCTTATAGGTTGCTCATTGGAATATTTGACCCATCTGTTATTTTTGGATTCAAAACCTATTTATATTGGAGATGAAAATTTGAATATAATTTCATATCCAATTTGAATCAAGTAAATCTGACATCAAACTAAAAATTTTTACTCAATTTATTGATTGTTGGTCTAGGCGGGAATTTGAAAACAACTCTATCTTGCAGAATGTTCTTAAGCAGATTTGGCATATCACCTTAAGAAATTTTAAAACAATATTTATATTGGAAGTACCCCCATGAATCTATTTTCATTTGTCTTTGGAATCACTCAAATTGAACGAGAAATGAAGAAGTTATCAACGAAATACTGTCATGTAGTCTAAGGTGGCCGCCACTCTTCAATAGGTATAAAATGAATTTTGTTTCGCTCTTTTCTAATTGGATTTTTTTTATTAGTAAATACTTGTGGTTTTTTTTTGTGCATTTATTTTATCAAGAGAGTCCATACACCTCTCTTCTTCCATGATCTCATGTTTTATTGCAGGTAAGTGTTTGTTCCTTTGCAAGTCCTAGGAAGACTAAAGGAGTCAATTCATGCACAAGTGATCCTTGGAGACAAAATTTCATGCAAGAAGGAGCATACCGTCAAGACATTATACATTTTTATAAACCTAATTTTCACCCAGCCTACATACCTGGCCTCAGGCCCTGCTACTTGCCAATTTCTTCAACCAAGCTCTTCTAAAAATCCCTATTTTTTTGAGCCACATGCGCCCTGGACTTATACAGCCCGTGTATGCACACATCCATATGCCTGCAGGCCTTCTACAGCCCGTGTATACTGACAAAAACACGAAAAATGGAAAGTTGCAAATGGGAAACAAAGATTCAGAAAATTGCTATAACCGTTTGACTGCCTATGGCCAGTCATTCAAACGGATAACTACCTATAAAAGAAGGGGTAGGGGTCCCATTTAAAAAAGAAGAAGAAGAGCATAGAAAATTTGCCCAAATTTATCCGCCCTTTGCCCCAATTTCCCGCAATTGTATTGTGAGGTTGAGTAGTTGGTGCATTGTGAAGAGGAGCCCAGGACCAGGTTCAAGGAGCAATGTCGGCCACATATTGTAAGTTTACTCTTGTGAAGATTTATACAAAAAGGAATACTTTTTTCGGCCCACCATATCATGTGTTAAAATTGTGTATTTATTTCATGATATTGTCACATGTAACCCAACAATTGGTATATGAAATGCATGTTTGCAGCTCTCTGTTTGTCCATGTGTGGATGCAGGTCATCTTTGGGAGGAGGCTTGCAGTCAAGGAGTGAGTGAAAGAGAAGGGATTGACATCAAACGAAGGATTTAAGGTACAGTTACCTAATCTTGTTTACACCTTTTTATTGCATGAATGTGGGGTTTTGTGTTGGGAGAATAGGAAAAAGTAGAGGCCTTTAAATGGTCATCTTCTGCATGAATGAATAGAGCCCTTAAATGCTAAGTCTATAAGCAGGATTTCCCACTCACATCAGAATTGGCGACTCCACTGGGGAGTCTCTAGGGTTCTTTGGGGATTTTTTATTGGGTATTTTGAAATTGGATTTACTGCCTTTCTTGAGTTTTTGCAAGAAGTCTGAGTGTTCAGGGGTTCTGGTTCTCAATACGAGTCTTCCCTGATCTACTTACCAGACTATTTCTTTTCTATTTTTTAGAGTCTTAAGAGGCATACGCACTCTATATTGGGACAGAACATGTATGCACGCGCCCTGCCTTTAGTCAGCCTGTGTATGTACGCCTACTAATGAAGTGTTAGTTGTGTGTCTGAGAACCCAGGAAATCCTTCTCAGGAAGAGGCGGTCATCCTCTCCCATGCAGAAGCGATCCTTCTCAAGGATCTTCTAGGTCCTTCTAGGTATCTGATTGAACAGTCCATAGTCAGGTAAAAACCTCAGGATTAGCTTTGTTTCACTATATTTTTCTTGCCTCTTTGTGTCAAAGTAAGTTTTTTTTACCTTTAAGGGGTGTTGGTGTTCAATACCAGTATCCTCTGCTGAAGCTTAGCTGCCTCTTTTATTTTTTTTAAGGATTTCAGAGGAACACGTAGCCTGTTGTGGGCCCACCCGTGTGCACATGCGCTCTGCCCTTCTACAGCCCGTGTATGCATGCTAGTTATTGAAGAGACAGTCGCGTACCTGTCCAGAAAATGTTTCGGAGGCATTCATCCTCCTCCCTCTCAAGTTTTTACTTCCCAGGGTCTTTCTTGTCTGAATGTGATCTCTGTCATAGCAGTTTAGCCTAGGTTTGGACTCTATTATGGCTTGTTTTTTCATTCAAAGTCTTCTTATGTTTCTTTGTTAGGATTTTTTATGAGATAGTGAGTCAGTATGATCTGCCTTCTTGGTTGTCAGTATCTCCCCACAGTTAGTGTTTGGCCAGAAACTTTTCTTGGCCTTGTCTTGTCTTGGCATTTTTTACCGTTTTTTGCTTCAGAAAAAGAGAAAGCTTCCAGCTTTAGTTTTTCTTGTTTTTTGAGGCACAATAAAAAAAGTAGATATTTTCTCTATTTGGTTAAGTAGTCAAGTGTTTGCACAGATTATCAGGAAAAAGTTCATTCTCATAAGTTCTTGGATAATTGACTTAGGACAATAAGTAGCTCGTAGTCGAGTGAAAGCCTGTTTTTAGTTTTCTGTCAAAAGATCTTAGAAAGAAATTTTGAAAAGTTGGTTAAAGTAAACTCTTTTTGAAGAAGTCGTTTTTTTTTCAGCACTTTGCATGTTCTTATTTTCGTCACTATAAAACATCATTGGTTTCATTATCATATCCTATGACTTTAAAAATAACCACTAAAATAAACATTTAAATAAAATCGTTTAGACTTTATGTTTTGTAGGGTACACCAACAAGTCTAGGACAAGAGCCTTGATTTAGGTTGGAGATGAAACTCTTCAAGGCTACCAAACACAGACATAAGGGACTGAGATAGGGAGTGTTCAAAGTCCATTTACCATGAAATTTTTCTGGGACCCTCCTCTAACACAGGGGATAAACACAAGATCGTTTGCGAAAAGGTAGCGGAGATAACCCCTCCAAAACCAAGCGTAGTGGGAAATGCATATACAGGGCTTGTCCTCAGATTCCATCGTTAGCACTTTCCACGGAGCTTCGTGGGTCTCGAATATGTTCGAGGTGCTCAGTTATCTTCCGAAACACTTTCTCTCGATACCCTGGATAGGTTTCAGTCTTGATACACTGCTCATTTTGGTCCACCCGACTGTCCACTGTACCCGCCTGGCAACTGTTCGCGAGCTGGCAACCTAGTTTCCTATCATTCTAGTGACTTACACAGGTGACTGGGGGGTTATACCATGGTACCTAGGATAGACATCGGGCCACTCTTTGCAGAGTATACCCAGAAGGTGCTTCCATATTTGATTTTCACTTGCACCGGTAAGTTGCTCTAGTGTTGGTTGTTGTAATTGTTCTTCCAACTAGCTAGTGACTGCCTGTTTTATCTCATAGGAATTTTTTGATAGAGTGTGTTTGTTTCTTAATCAGTTAGAAAGGCCTTAGTCTATCTCTGATCTTCTCACACAATGGAGGATTAGGAGCTCCGCTGGTCGCGAAGGCTTCCTGGCTTACCACCAGTCGATTTGGAGCCACCCGCACCGGCGCTAAGGCGGAAGCTAGACCAACAAGGGTCGTTTGAAGAAACTGGGACATGTGTAACCATGTCCAACCCACCTTCGAGAGAAGAACATATCATCCCGTAGGAACCAAACATTATTGACCTTGGAGCGCAAGCTCTTGGTCTTAACAACCTTCCGATTACGGATCGTTCGGTGCTCGTTGTCATATAGGTCTATCCTTACGAGCATTTGGAAGTATCCCAAAAAGAGATGAAACCAAATCCCACAACTTCTTCAGGGAATTCTCATATTCCCTCTATGGTTGTCACAACTGGGGGTGTTTCACCTCCTAACCAACTGTCACCAGTCCAGGCCACTATGGTCTCGTCTGCCTCTACTTCGGGCAATGGTCCGCTCCCATATTTGGCGGCGATCACTGCTCCATTGTCTCATAATGCTACAGGCCCTCCGTTCACATACAAAATGTCTGGCTTCGATCCAAATTCTTTCCTTTTTCACTTGAATCAACCAACTCTAAGTCTAGGGGTAGGGATTTCAAACACTCCTCTACAAGGATCCATGGGGGTGATTCGAGCTCCTTATAATGTTTTCCCTTACGGAGGCAGTCACATACCTCCTTCATTCCCTTCACTCAGCAGTGATCACTAGCAATCCGTCGGGCCAAGCACAAACTATGGTTCATATGGAGTGAG
>JASDQU010011353.1:201310-249709 GCA_032191745.1 Picea mariana
ATAAACTCAACTGACCCCTACGAGTCATCAGTGACTCACTAACCATTAACAAACCCTATCTTATCTTTTTACAAGTGGAAAGGATCTAGAATCCTTGCCCATTATCCAAAATAACAAATTACACCAGTGTGAGACCCTAGGTCTCCTTTGGTTCACTCAACTTTGATGAAGTCATCGGTGACTTCATTTTCATGAGCCTATGCTCATGCATCAACATGGTAATCAATTCATATTTCTCACATAAAAGTTGTATTCCTCGAATATATCTTTCCAATGATGTATCGAGCGCCTGAAACTAAGATCGTATGAAAAAGTTACGCCCATGGGAAGTTGATGTATCAACTACCCCCATCAGAGCTCGCAAACCTTTTGGATTTTCATCTTCCAGGGTTAGGGTTTTGAATTTTCCTTATGTTAAAAAGGCCTTTAGAGCCTCATTCTAAATATCATCTTCTTGTGAATGCGAGTCAGCATCACATCTCTTCTCAGAGATAAGCTGGCACCATTCTAGCGAGTCTTTCACTCTGTATTTTTACAGCCTCTGTACATTTCTTTCATTAATAGAAATCGTGTATTACTGTATATCTATGTTTATGGTTGCATATCTGATACATTTATGTTATATTATTGGATATCCACGATATCTCTTTTCATTTATTTATTACATCTCCGCTCTCATTTCGTGCCAAAAATAATCCGGATCAGTTTTTCTCATCAGGAGTTCCATCCACCTTCCTGAAATCTAATTTCCCAATAGACTTATCGAATCCCTTCTCAACATAGAAACACTCCATATCTCATCGAATCACCCTCCAAATAGATTGATGACCTTCATTAATTTAGGACTTTCCCATCAACATCTCTAGGTTATTTTATTTTCGAAGGGTGCCCATTTTGATAGGCTTTCTCTGAATCTTGGATCTTCGATGAACGATCGAGATCAATTCTCTAGTTAAAGATAAATTACAAAGTTTCTTCTTGGGTTTTCACTGGGTTTCAATAGGGTTAAGAGTTATTCCACGGATTTTCAGTCCATAGCTTTCCATGGCTATGGCTGCAAAACATTTTACTCAAATCCATCAAACTTTCGCCCCTTTCCTCAAGCACTTAAGTTTCATCTCTTAGCACCCTCGAGATGAATATTTTCTCATCCTCTAAAATTTCTATTCAACAAGGGTCACAAGTCTTCATTGACCTTCCATGCACTATTCATCACAAGAAATCAATTTACCTTAAAGAGAGTTTATTTAACACCATTTAAATTGAGGTCTAGCATTTATTTAGCATATGAAGATCACATTGGGAATATGATTCAATTCATATTCATTAACATACAATCACATGGTACATTGAGAAATAAGTATATGCTCACAATAAATTTCAACCAACCAACTAAGTGAGGGTGTATGCATTTCCACCCAATCGTAGGCTCTGATGCATGTATGCTTTGTACATCAATCCACCCTTGTGCTAGGAAATGATACCACCATGGGACTCTCACAATTGGATATCAAGTCAATAAATTGGTCAAGAAGGTTACTCTCCTTCACTCCACTGGAAATAGCAGAAATCCCCTCTTCTCACTAAGATTCGGGCTTCCACAGGCTTACCAGGTACCTTCCCAATGGGATTTACTTTGCATAAGGGAGTCCCTTATTTTCTACATAGTTTCTCATTTCCCTCCCCTTACCAATGTATGTTTATTTTCAACAAGCATCAAATTGTGACCCTCTTAGATCTAGTCTGGATATGGGTACTCTTAGGTCCAGGGTGAACATCCATGTCTTGGGAAAGATTCATATTTTTTTCAAGAAAACTTTCCAGTGCTTCCGATCCTCAGGTATTCACACATGAGCTCTCTCTACTCTTTTGCATTACCATTACCATCTATTTTTTATTCTAGCTATATGTTGTGTGTGTCGTATGTGTCTCTTTTTGTGTGTGTTTTCATTTTTTCTCACCCTTCCTCCTCATTCTTTTTTCCCAATTGGAACATTATTCCTATTTATTTTATTCCCCACTTGCTTCTATTAGAATAAAACCCATGGGGTCAAGCTCCTGAATCAAAGGGGAAATTATGGGTACTTTAGACTCACAATTGTAGTCGACTCTTCACTCTTCCAAGTACAAGTTCTAAAGGTGGTCATAACTTCTCCAACTACTTGATCATATGCAAGTAATGGGTTTCTTGTGGTCAGGGTGGACATGGTACTTCAAACAGGTTAAACATTCAATTCATGCAGGTGTAGGTTGGATTGTTGGGAAAGCTTCATATTTTCTTCATATAAACTTCCCAATTTCCCCCTCACTGGCTCCCACTCATGGTATCATGGCCATTACTTACAAGGATTACCTCTCAGTTAGTTAATTGTTGTTTTTATTAACATGAACACAATTATAGTTTTCATCAATCAAAATGCATGAAGTTTTAAACATAATTATATAGTTGGTGGAAAATGAGGTGTTACATTCGCCTCTCCCTTAAGGAAACATTGTCCTCGTTTTTTTTAACACCATATATACAAATTTATATGGGGAAAAAAATGGGTGTGCCACCCTCATGTCATCTTATAATTCTCGTGTGGCCTCATATAATCCAAAGTTCTTCCATTGAGTGTTGACCTGCACGATGGCTCGGTTCCGGAGCAATGTCAATTTTCCTGGATAATAATACAACTTTTCCTTATTGTCGTTATCATTTTTTGATAACTAATATGACCCACATAAGGTATCCAATGAAACTCATCCATAATGAGGTGTTTCATCTTTGTTGAATCTGGCACATATAACATTTTACAAAACAATAGTTCATCAGTTGTAAACTAGTATTCCTCATACTTCTTCAATTTGTCTCTACCTGCAAACTTTCTTTTACTAGATTGAAACTCTTATCATTTTTCAAGAGAATTATGATTCATTTCTTAATGTCAGACTCGCATACACTTTTTTCTTGGTGTATTGTTTTCACACTTCGAAAAAGTGCATCTGCCACTCGATTTGATTTCCCTTTTATATGTTTGATCTTGAAATCAAACTCAATTATTAGTGTCATCCACTTGGCATTTCTAACATTCAAGTGTGGATGATCAAATATATATTTCAGCCCACAATGATCTATCATCAAGACAAATCTTCTCCCAAGAAAGTAGTGCCTCTACATCTTTAACGCGTGCACAATAGTTGCAAGTTCCAAATCATGGGTGACATATTGGTACTCAAGCTCATTTATCTTATTTGATTCATAGCAGATCACATGTCCCTCTCGCATAAGGACTCCACCAAGACCTTCCTTGAAAGAATCAGTATAGACTAAGAAATATTTCTCAAGGTATGCAATCTTTAAAATAGGGGCATTGTTCAAGAGGTGTTTCAACTCTCGAAAGTTGGCTTCACACTCTGCTAACATAATAAAATTCATCACTTTTCTCTGCAATGAAGTAATGGAATGACTGATCTTGGAAAATCCATTAATAAAACTCATGTAATATACATATAATCCCACAAATGATATTACCTTAGCTACATTCTAAGGTGTTGGCCAATTCATGATTGTATTAATCTCTTTGGGATCTACAACCACTCCCTCTTCTAAGATTGTGTGGCCCAAATACTGAATTTCTATCTCGAAGAAGTCACACTTTTTATATTTGGCATATAGTTGTTGATATCTAATCACATGTAACACCATTCTAATATTTCCTCGTGTTATTCCTTGGTCTTGGAACATACTAGGATATTGTCAATGAACAAAAGAACAAACTTAACCAAATATTTGTTGAGAATATTGTTCATCAAACACAAGAAGGTGGTTGGTACATTAGTAAGCCCAAAAGGCACCACCAGGAACTCATAGTGTCCATATATTGTCCTAAAATATTTGTTGTGGATGTCTTCATCCTTAATCCTAACTTGGTGATATCTTGATCTCAAGTCAATTTTAGAAAATATTGTAGCTCCTTTGAGATGATAAAAAAGATTATCAATCCTAGGAAATGGGTACTTGTTCTTGATGGTCATCTTGTTCAATTTTCGGTAGTCAATACACAACCACAAGGTACCATCACTTTTCTTCATGAAAAGAATGGGTTCTCCCCATGTGGATACACTAGGCCTAATATACCCTTTATCCATCATTTCCTTTAGTTACACTTTTTACTCTATCAACTCTCGTGTACTCATTATGTAGGGTACTTTAGAATCTCTTACGTCTCCTAGTACAAGATATATTGAAAAATCAATATCTCACTTAGGAGGAAATCTAGGCACCTCCTCTGAGAATACATCTTTAAATTCCCACAACACTGGGTGATACTCAACCTTCATCTCTTTACTCTCTGTTGCATTGAGTACTTGTATTGCATACAAGGGACACCCTTTTCTGTTAAACTAGTTGAGTTGCAGTGTTGATATCTACCTTACCTATATAGGATTTTGAATGCCTTGCAACACCCTCATGTTTCCTTCATTGTATTCACATTCCAAGGTCTTGTCATGGAAGTTCATTCTTGCTTTATGGACATCTAATCAATCCATTCCTATATACACATTATGGGATCCTAAGGTTAGGATGTTCAAGGTTGATTGTGTATGCATTCCACTCATTTCAAATGAACATGCCTCTATCACTTCTGTTACTTTTATCTTAGTTCCTGTGGCTAACTGAACCAACCACGCTTTTGCATGCTTCTTCATATGTAAAGAACATTCTTCAATGAATTGGGGTGAAACGTAGCTAAGGTTAGAACCAAGGTCAATCAAAATATAAATGGGTTTTTTGGCAATTATACCTTCCATCTCTACCACAAAATATTGGTGCTTGTCTTTATGATTCTCAATAGCTGCATAGATTCTTGGCACACTCATGGCCACATCATTAAAAGTAGTATCCTTTTGAACATGGTAAACTCTTTTGTCAGCATTCTTTCTGTGAGGGAAATATCTTAACAAATGTGCCTCTCGACAACCCAAACACTGTAGAGGTCTTTTATTTTCCTCCTCTACTTTCTCTCTTACTTTCTCTATTGGACTATTTCCACTTTGCGATGGAAAATTTTATTGGTGTATACTGCTGGTAGGATGACCAAACTGACCACCTCTCTTTTGATTCTTATATTGGGATGGCTTAAATCCCTTCCTATAAAATCTAGTCATATCCTTTCTCTTCCAATATTTAAGAGGATCCTTCCTATGCTTGAATTAGTCATAGCAACACTTATCCTTCCCAATGGATTCTTCCAAAGTATTAGGATCATCAAACTCAATCCTATCCATATATGACTTTGGTAATCCACTAAGGAAGCATTGTATCCTTTCTTTCTCATCCTTGAGGTAAGGAACATACCTCAATATCTAAAAGAAATTCTTGGAATAAGCATCCATGGTAAGTTTCCCTAGCTTGCGTTCATGAAATTCCTTAATCTTATCATTATAATACTTTTCCGATAAGAATCCCTTCCTGGAATATTTATCGAACTGCTTCTAGGTCAGCTTGATTTTCTCAAATCCCTTAATTTCCTTAAGGTCCTCCCACCATATGGAAGCTCCTCCATTCATATTAAAAATGTTTATCTTTTCCTTTGTATTTTTTGAGTAGTTCTGTACTCAAAAATACTTCCTTAGTCCCAACAACCAAGCCTCATCCTCTTCTCATTTCTTAATTTCTCCATCAAAGGTAGGTGGATTTTCCTTCTTGAACTCTTTTTTCAGAGAACTCTATGAATGTCTCTTCTTCTTCTTGGGAACACTTGACCCAATGTCATTGCTGGACAATCCCTCTATATTATTATTTGTTGGGCCCGAGATATGATCATCTTCATGACGTTATTATACACTTTTTGCCATATGTATATATGCATTTTTTTTTATCTTTCAAAGGAGATTTTTGAAGAATTTTATCGTAAAATGATACAATTGGCATGAGGTACATATAATTTGTGTTTTGTGATTCAATCAAGTTTAATTTATCATATTTTATGGTTTCCAAGATTTAATTCATGTTTTTATGCTATTACAAGGCAAAATGCACCATGTTTCTTGGTCTGGCACTTGATCCAGCACTTGTTCTGGTACTTGATCTGGCACTCGTTCTGGCACCCAGTATTGCACAAAAATGCAAGGCAAGTTGGCAGTTATGGTATTGGAAGCCGGTGGTGGACAAATCGAGCACATGGGTTTTTTTTTTCATTTCCCCCTCCAGCTACTAAGTTCAAGACAACTCGATTTCAATTGTCCAAAGAAGGTGCTCATTGGGTTCCTCTGTTTTGTTAGTTATGGCCACATTTAATGTAATTTGCCGAATTTAGAGGTGGTTCGACCCTCTTGTGGTCGACCACCTGGGTTGTAATCTTATAAATACCAATAGGATGATCATTATATTGTTAACCAAGTAGCATAAGCATTAGAATTGACAGAAAAATTATTTTTCTCTATTTCTAGTTTTACATTGCTAGAATAGTGCCAAAACTGTGTTTTTGGATTTTTATGGTGAATTTGGCCTGTTGAGGTCGTGGTGTGCTTTTAGAGAGTGACCACGACTTGTTGGGGGGCCCACCAGTAGTCTGTTAACTGTTTTCATGTCTATTTTTCATTTTTCTAATTTAAATTGTCTTTTCATTTTCCTGTGCATGTATATTTTTATATAATTAATTAGTTTGTTGTGGCTTACTGTTTTACTTCTTTTTGTAGGTTAGATGATGATTTGTGATAATGTGTGTTGATTTTATAGATTAGAAAAGGCTTGCAAGTCTCTAAGTCTCTTTACTAATTTTGTGTGCAATTAAAAAGTCTCTTTCTCATTATACTAACCCCACATGTAGTTAGATGATAAATTGTGCTTTCCTTTATATTTTTATAGTCAATCTTAGAACATATTTTTAATTAGAATAGAGCATAGCTTTAATCTAAGTTTCTTCTAACAAAGATTGATGGATGGATAGATTTGCTTCCAGTTTTTGAATCATAGCTTGCTTACCTCAGTTTTAGATAGATTTCACTTGCTTAGTTATTGGTTAAATGTAATTGTCAATTCACTTTTTAATATCATGTTTTTAATTTATGGTTTCAATCATTTTCTTTATCATAGCTTGAATGATTAAAATAGACATAGTATAGTTTCCCTTCACGCAATTTCCTTTCATAGATTAAAATGCAATTAAATTCCTTAGTTAGATAGTGATGATCTCATTATGATGTTGATGGTTTATACATGAATATGCAAGGTATTTAACATTACTTTTATCATGGGTAAGTTTTCATTGGACTGTTTACTTCACACCTTTCATTTTGCCATTGAAATTAGTATTGAGCTTATACCATTAGAAGTGTCATTTGTTGTCAAGTGTCATTGAGATATCATCCATCACCACCGAAGGCATTCACACAACCACTAGCATTACATTTGAGTGTTTCATATGTTAAAGTTAGTTTTTTGCTTTCGTAGATTAGAAGAGATAGTTTCTTGTTTTCATAAGTTTAGTTGTTCGTCTTTCTTGCTTTCAATAGGCTAGATTTCGCTTCATGCATTGCATTGAGCATTTAAATTTCCTTTCACGCAAGAGAAACAGTTTTTCATTAGGCATTTAGTTCACTTGCCTCTTAGGCTAGGTAGTTGTTCAATGAGAAGTCTTTGCTTACTTGTCTCTTTTCTTTAGTAGGATAGATAGTTGTCTTTGCTTACTTGTCTTTTTCTTTAGTAGGTTAGTTAGGTGTTTTTGCTTGCTTGTCTATTTTCTTTAATAGGTTAGATAGGTGTTTTTGCTTACTTGCTTATTTATTTGCTTTCATATGATAGTTGCTCATTGAATGTAGGTTGGCAAGTTAAAGAATTTTGCTTTTGTCATTTTCTTATTATGCTTAGTAGTTTACCTTTTCTTACTGTCATGAACTAGTTTTCTTTTAATAGGGTTTTTACTTGCTTTCTTAGGAACTATCTATCAGTCCTTGGCCCAAAAGTGCTTAGGCTACCTAGTTTTCATTTTTCCTAGTAGGGTTTGTTCATTAGATAGGTTTGCATGAGTAGATTAGCCCTAGATAGTTGCTTTCCTTAGTTAGTCTACACTCCTACCAACCTTCTACCTTTGGCATATAAGTTGCTACAACTCTAAGTTTACTTACCTGGGTTGACAATTTAATTGAGGGTAGTTTAGTGTCTTTTTTAGTACATATAAATCACCTAAAATTTTGGTGTCGTTGTTGGGGAGTTATCTTAAGGTAAGAAGTAATTAGGAATTAGATCATTTCTATACCTTAGCATTAGCTTGGTGGCGGGGGATCTTTAAGACGATAGGTAAGAACCTGCGCATATGCTATAGAAGGTTTCCCCAAACCCAATAGTAGTTTTTTTTGTTGTTTGTTTGCTTTCATGAATAGATCTAGGAATCAAATGGTAGCTTTTTCTTTTTGTTTTTGCTTTCTTTCATGAATAAGCCTAGAGACCCACAAGGTAGATACATTAAATCAAAATCAGACCTTTCAACCAAGGTTCCTTCCGATCTCTTTGGGGGAAGGAACGTTCCGCTTATAAAATCCGTAGACCTATACCGAAAAATAGGAGTTAGCTCAACCCAAAGAGCTAAAATAGTCTCTGAAGGGACTAATACAGGGAGCACTATAGAACAAGAAATTGAAGCATCAATCATACTAGGACAGGAGGCAAGACCAATCGAGTCTTCAAAAAAACCAAACAATACAACCTTTTCTTTTACACCACCACCAGGGGACTCTAATTTTAAAGATATCATAGACCCTGAACAGGTGAATCTTTTGTTTGGTATCTCAGCAAATGTAATTATCTCTCAAATTGACACAAAAACTTTGGCACCAATAATCTCAACCGGCTCGAGTAGAGTCCCAGACATCCAATCAATAGGAAGACATTTTCATCAAAGGGAAACCTTGTTCTCTTCAAAGATAAAACCACTTAGGTACTCTCTTTTTGGAAACCAAGCCAATATGGATGATCAGGAGGACCATAAAAATGTAAGACACAGAGAGGAAGAAGAAACTGGAAACCAAACTGAAAGTACCTTCGAGTTTCCGATTTTAGACACCACTCTGAATGTCAACATGAAGAATATTCCTCTCTCAGCACTGCCTACCTTTTATGGTAAAAACAGTGAAGATCCAGACACCTTCCTATTTGAATTTGACATCTTGTGTAGGAGCTACAACTATGTGCAAGATGCCCAGAAATTAAAACTCTTTCCTGCCACCCTCAAAGACTCTGCATTAATATGGTTCATGGGGTTGGTTGAATCCAGTATTAGGTCTTGGGATTCCATGAAAGACATCTTTCTTAAGAACTACCAAGACTACTACAAGACCAAAGAGTCTCGTAATGACATTTTTAAAGCCCAACAGTTAGAAGACGAGACCCTTGAAGACTATATGGAAAGATTTGGTTATATCTCTTAGAAGTCAAAATACCATGACCTCCCAAAGGATTCCCTTAGGGATCTTTTCCTTAAGGGAATTTCAGAAGAATATCTGGAGGTGCTTAACCTGATGGCATGAGGTGACATCTATCATAAACCATTTGCTAAAATATGTGAAATGTGTAAAAACTACTCAAGGAGTAGAGCCAAAATAGGAAAGAATGTTCGGGACCCTTACAATAGAAGCTTAAAACCAATTAGTTCAGGTGGTATTATGAGAGAAGAGATAGGGAACCTTTTAGAAAAATTTAAAATGGATATCTTAAGAACAATAGGTTCCCAATTGGATACCCTTAAACTCAAAAAGAAATAGGAGGAGGAAAATGCAGTAATGAGCATATATTTCCCAAGATGCAGGAGGAAGCATTCCTCAAGGGAATGCCCATTAAATAACATTTAAGTTTGTGGCTTCTGTACATAAGACCATGTGACTGAAAAATTTCCATCATTTCTCGGTTTATTAGCCATCTATAGGGGTGGAGATTCTGGGGAGTCTTCTTATGCACCTAGAAGGCCATGGCAGCCTAGGAATCAACCCACATACCCAGATCTACAGTCCCAAGTTCCACCCTATTATCAACAACAACAATGGAACTCACGAGGTTGGAAAAACTGGTCTCCTCAGTACCAACCTCCTTGGATTCAAGATTGGAGGGGAGGACACAACCAAGGAAACCCGCAAACTCCACCTATCCCTATGTACAACCATCCTTATCCTCAATTCTCATCAAACACTCTGCAACTTCTGCCAGGTTTTGTTCCACCACCTTTACCTCCTATCCCACAACAACAACTACTCCAATTTCAAAATGCAAGCTCCCTGAAACTGACACTATTACCAGCACAGCCAGTGCCGAATCCTAATAATCATCCCCCTCAACCTCTTAACAATGTTGAGATGCAAGCCTTCCCAACATATGTTCCATTACAGGAAATTCAACTAAGATTGGGAAAAGTTCTAGATAGGCAGAGACCTTCAGTAGTCATCTAGGAAGAAGAAGAAGAAGAAACCACCCAACAACCCACTAATGACACTAGGTGGGAATATGTTATTATCCCCAAGAATCAAGAACCCAAGCTTCCCCAAAATGAACCTTGACAAATTACGAAGGTCCATCCTTATCCAAACAGATCGGTAATCGAGAAACCTACCACCCGACCAAAATTTGACATTCTTAATGAATTGAAAAATATTTGTGTCAAAATTCCCCTAATTCAAGACATTAAAGACATTCCAATCTATAGTAAAGTAGTCAAAGAATTGTGTATAAAGAATCCAAGTAGGAAGCAAAAGGACCCTCCTACAGTACATTTGGTAAGAGGACTCTTTGAGTACATATCAGAGCAGCCAAAGCTAGAAAAGTATGGGAATCCAGGAAACCACGTAGTGACCATAACCATTAAGGAGGTCTCCATCGGAAACACTCTCATAGACTTAGGGGCAGCCATCAATGTTATGAATGCTACTACCTTGGAACAATTACAATTACAACCTCTTCTTCGGCCTACCCCAACCATTTTGGAATTAGAAGATAAGACTAGGGTTATACTTGAAGGGATTTTAGATGATGTCATGGTTACTCTAGCTTCATGGGAGTACCCTGTAGATTTTCTTGTCATTCATTCAAAGGATCCTGCCTGAGGCCATCCCATTATTTTTGGAAGACCTTGGCTAGCCACAGCCAATGCATTTATTGGCTGTAGAGAAGGAGAAATGACCATCCCAAATGGTCTCTCTATCCAGAAGCTCACCATTTACCCTCCAGCTCAACCTATTATGGAAAATCTATGGTGGCTTGAATTTCCATACGAGAACGAAGACAGGGAAGAACCCGTATTGCCTAGTGACCATGCAAGGGCACTTCAGGAGCATACACCAGAAAATGTGCTAAACCAATTCATTTCTGCTATTACATGTGTGGATTTTCCACAGTCTTTTCCCCAATTTGAGTACATGTTTGGGGAAGAATTTTAAGAACAATTATATCGATCCATTTTTGTCTTCAACATCTTTCATTTTCAAAATCGATGAGTCTACCATGTCTTATACTATGCCCTATGAGATTAGTCCAAGGAAATTTTTACATATAAACTCTAGGCTAGATACAGACCAACATAAACAGTTAGTAGATATCCTTAAAGAACAAACAGGAGAACTTTACTAGGAATACACTGACATGAAGGGTATACACCCTAACACATGCATCCATCATATATACACCCAAGGGGAATTAACACCTGTTAGGCAACCCCAGAGAAAGATGAACCCAACACTGAAAGACACAGTCAAGGAGGAAATCCAAAAGTTGTTAAATGTTGGATTTATCTATCCCATCTCTGACAATAAGTGGGTATCCCCTCTAGTAGTGGTTCCAAAGAAAGTGACTAAGAAATGGAGAATTTGTGTTGACTTACGGGAACTCAATAAGGCCACTTTGAAAGACTACTTTCCTCTTCCTTTGATTGACCAAGTTCTAGATACCTTGTCCAGAAAGAAGTATTTCTCCTTTCTAGATAGGTATAGCGGGCACAACCAGATTCTTATAGCACCCAAGGACCAGGACAAGACTACCTTTACTTGTCCCTGGGGCACCTATGCCTATAGGGTCTTACCATTTGGATTGTGTAATGCTCCTGCCACATTTCAACGAGCAGGATTAGGGATATTTTCTGATCTTATTCATGCTTGTGTGGAGGTGTACATGGATGACTTCACAGTTTATGGCAACACTTACCAAGAATCCTTAGACAACTTAGAAAAGGTCCTCATCAAATGCCAGGAAATGAACCTATCCCTAAGTCATGAAAAATGAAAAACGTTGTTAACTGAAGAAGTGGTTCTAGGACATCATGTTTCATTTGAAGGAATAAAAGTCGATGCTGCAAAGATTGAGGTCATTATTAGACTCCCACCCCCCAAGACTCAGAAAGAGGTGAGAAGCTTTCTTGGACATGTTGGATATTACCGACAGTTTATTGAAAATTTTACAAAGATTGTTGCACCTATGTTTGGATTATTGATAAAAGATGTTGATTTTGTTTGGACTAAGCATTGTCAAACTGCCTTTGAAACCCTGAAAGCTAAGCTGTCTATGGCACCAGTTCTTAGAGGGCCTAATTGGACTCTCCCATTTCATATATCCACTAATGCCTCTGACGCCGCAATAGGAGGGGTATTAGGGAAGAAAGAAGACCAACATTCCTATGCCATTGATTTTATAAGCAAGAACTTGTCCCCTGTTGATTTGAACTACACAGTCACCAAGAAAGAGTTCTTGGCAGTTGTCCATGCTATTAACAAGTTTCGTCATTACATTACAGGTTATGAAGTATTTGTACACACTGATCATTCTGCCATTAGGTTCCTCATGAATAAACCTATAACTAATGGTTGAGTGACTAGGTGGTTCTTGTTATTGCAAGAATTTAATATTATTGTTCTTGACCAACCTGAAAAGGATAATGTAGTAGCTAACTTTATTTCCCGAATAAATAATGAGGATGATGGCATCCCTGTAGATGATAGTTTCCTAGATGAGCACCTATTTTCCCTCTCTCTCAATACCCCATGGTTTGCAGATATGGAAAACTATCTGGCTACTAGGAAGTTACCCTCTCATTTGTCACCTCATGAAAAGCGGAAAATTATTACACAGAGTGGTAATTACTTTTGGGTTGGTCATGATCTTTTTCACACAGGTCTTGATTTGATTATTCGTAGATGTGTCCAAGAGAATGAGGTACCTGAAATACTGCAAAATTGTCATGATGGACCATGTGGTGGCCATTTCTTTGACAAACGTACAACATATAAGGTGTTACATTTAGGTTACTATTGGCCTAGCATTTTCAAAGATGCTGCCAAGTATGTGAGAAGTTGTGATAGTTTCCAAAGGATAGGTAGACCTACATCATCTGACAAAATGCCTTTGCAGGCCCAAGTTATGATAGAACCCTTCGAAAAATGGGCCCTCAACTTTGTAGGACCAATTTCACCCATGTCCCATAGGAAGAATTATATCTTGGTTTGTACAGACTACGTCACGAAATGGGTAGAGGAAAAATCCCTATTCAGGGCCATAGAGAAGTCTATTTTGAATTTATCTATGAATTCATCTTTACCCGCTTCAGTGTCCCTTGTGAAATTGTTACTGACCAAGGCACTCAATTTACTTCCAGGATGATTAAACAGCGAACAGAGAAATATGGGATTAAACATTGTAAATCTTCTCCATACCACCCACAAGCCAATGGTCAGGTAGAATCCACAAACAAAGTTCTAGAAGCCATCTTGACCAAGACTGTTCAATTACATCACCGAGATTGAGCTGATAGGATCCCAGAGGCTTTGTGGGCATACCGAACTACCTGGAGAAATACCACTGGGCATACCCCTTATGAGCTAGTGTACGAGAAACAAGTACTTTTACTGATAGAATTCCAAGTAAGGACCTTCCGTATTACTGCAGAATTAGGATTGAACCTGGATGAGGATCAGAAGAAACAAGCCCTATAATTGAACGAATTGGATGAAATCAGGAAAGATTCCATCCAATGGACAATATTGGTCCAAAACCAGAGGAGCAAGTGGCATGACAAGTTTATTAAAAAGAAACACTTCCAGCCTGGTGATTGGGCCATGTTGTTTGATTCCCGGTTCAAAACCTTCAAAGGAAAACTTAACACCCGTTGGTTGGGCCCTTATGAGGTAGACACTATATACGACAATGGAGCTATAAAAATTAAAACAATTGACGATGGACAAGTCTCCTTTGTGGTAAATGGACACCGACTTAATTTTTATCATTAGCCCATTTCCAGAGAAGATTTTCTACAAGTCATGTCATTTGACAAGGAACTGGCCTTAGTAGATGGGGAAGTTCCCCCTTGTTCTTGAAAATTTTTCTTAGTTTCATACTGTATATATGTAAATAGTTTTTGTATTTTGTTAATAAGGAAATTCTAGATATTTCTGTAAGTAATTATTTCACCGAGAGTACACAGTTTCAAGGATCTTTCATCAAAACATTGTTATACTTGAATATTGTGTCTGCTAAAGCATCAAATGAATAGTGACTTACTGTAGTTAGCCATGTTTTTGCAAAAATCATCATTTTTAAGGCATTCTAAAGTAGTTTCTCTTGAAACTCTTCACCATTGTATAAGGAAGTGATACCCTAACTATCAAGCCTAGAGGTCTCTCGTACAGTTTTTCCAAGAAACCTGAGTAAGTAAGTCAAGTATATTTATCAAAGCATAACATGGAGGTCTCATTAGCAGTTAGTCATAAAAACATCATAATAATTACAAAAGAAGAAAGTGAGTTGAGCCTAGAGATACCTTTCTGTTCTTTCTCGATGCTACCATCCACTACACACTAAATAGATTGATTATATCATATCTTAGATAGGCCATGTCCACTTAAGTACCCCTTACATCAGGACAACCACTAAAAAATTTAACGGAACATCATCTTCTAACATAAATACCATCCCAATTAAAAATAAAAAGAAAGAAAAAGACGTTTCAAAGTTGTTCCCCCATCTTCTTGCATAAGCAATATTATAGTAATATATTAAAGGATGGAGGGTCAGTCTCTGAGGGTTTAAGAGGATAACTCGTCGGGATACTGAACAGGTCTTCTAGCAACAGGTACCATCCTGTGGTATGACTAGGTAAACCCGCCAGAGTACTGAATAAGCATGTTGGCAGCGGGGCATTCTACCTAGCAAGGATGATGATCTGACAAAAATAAATAATAACTCTAAACTTGTCCTAATGTACAACATTACTTGCGAACAAAGATGACATGGAGTATGTGTGTTTAAGATAAGGTTAATGAATCTCATCACTTGCCATTGGAAAATGACTCTAAGACTATCTTGAAACTCTCTTTCCTGCCCCTTCTTATATATATATAGGATCTCTTATCCTATAGGTGGGGCCATCTCCTAACTGTCTCGTCAGACCAATCTGTGAAATTTCATCTTTACACTTGACATATTGTAAATCTTCAACTATTGCGGGATACTGACTAGTTTCCTATACTTTTGATTGTGAGGTGTCACAATACTTAGGTGTGGGGGAGGGGTTCATGAGCTGACAAATGATCATTGCCTAGAGAAATGAGTCTTTGCAAGAATTTTTGTATTATTACCATGATACAGGTTATTACATTGATAGTCATGTTATTTTTAAATGCTTAACTCCTATGTGCTATACATTACTGAACTCATGCTTAACATAACACTCTTTATTGGTTATCTTCCATTACAAGCTACATAATGTAGGTTTGACAATACATGTTTTATGCTTGCAATTACCTGTTCATTATAGGTTTTGACACTATATGTCATATACAAGAAGAATGAGTAAGCATGGAGCACTCTACCTCTGCTCATTAACCACTATGGTTGTCAAAAACACTTCAGAATTCCAGGTTATCAATTGAAAGAGGTGAAAATGCACTTAACACAGGGGTATCAGATGAAGTATCATATGAGGTGTTGGATGAGGTGACGGATGAACTGTCGTTTGAAGTGACATTGCATTGCATACCAGTAACTGTCCTAGATTCAAGGGAACTAGAATTCAATTACATTCAATTAAATTTGTTACAGGCATTGATTGAAAGATGCCTCATATGGTTATGATCAAATTTCCAAGTCAAAAGACTTGGACATTGATCTAAGTATGCACCACTCCATTTCTCCCAAGATTTCCATCGAATTCGAATCTCCCACACATGGAAGCTCATGCGCACATGTGGGCAATGTACTCCACCATAAAATAATCCAAAATCGGGTTGGGCACTCTATTGTTTCATTTTCCCTTGCCATTTGCTTTGCCCTGCGTTAAGGAATCACACCCAACCTCTTCTGAATTCACCCTCTGTTCTAATCACACTCAGACTGTGTTAAACCTGTACCATTTCTTGGATTGTTTTCACCCTTGCTTGGTAAAATTTTCCCTCTATTCTAATTGCACTTAGACCATGCCCAATTTGTGTCTCTATGTGGCTCAATTTTTCCCTTTCCTGGTGAATTCAAACCCTGTCACAATGCCCAAGCGATACAAACCATCCTCCTATGCAGACTTGTTTTCCATTTCAGAATTCACACAGTGTAGGGAAGTGTTCTTGCATGTTGGCTGGGGGCCATTTCTGTCGAGTTTGCAAGGCCATGATGACGATATTTCTATGAAAATTGTAGTTGGTTTTGATGGTGAGATATCACATGTAGGGTCTCTCAATTTTGCAGTCACAGAAGAGTCAATTGTTGTTGCAACAAAACTTCCAAGAATGGGAGATAGGTGGTTCAAGAATCATCAGTTGTCACGCTCAAGTTACAATAGGGTGTTTAAGCCCAAATTTGAGAGCATTTCAGGAGAGAAAGGGTATGCTAAGGAGTGGATAAATACAGAATTGGTCAATCCCCTCATCGTTATCATAAAGTTAATTACATATGAAGGTAGATACTCCACCTTCAAGACTTGTCATTTTAGATTGCTAGCTCATTTTATGTTCAATAAACCTTTTAACTTTCCCTTTTATTTTCTCAAAAGATTGGAGAAAATGTCCTCTCAAGTGAGGAAAAATGTGACCAACCCCCATAATAGTCTCCTCCACCACGGTTTGATCAAACTCCTCGGTCTTACCGAACTAGAGAAGCAGGGGAAAAGTTGGGATGCCTTTATCTACCAATTTGCAAATCTTCACTTGACAGTTAAGACCGGAAAAA
This sequence comes from Picea mariana, assembly GCA_032191745.1. Lineage (NCBI taxonomy): Eukaryota > Viridiplantae > Streptophyta > Pinopsida > Pinales > Pinaceae > Picea > Picea mariana. The sequence continues at coordinate 218,481 of JASDQU010011353.1, forward strand.
ATCCACTTAGCCTAAAAACTATCTCTCCATCCAAGCCTCACTCTCCAAAAACTCCAAAATCCCGTGCACAAACTCCCTCTTTACCGGAACAATACCAAAAGCTTGTTGATATTCCTACTTCTTCATCGAGGAAAAAGACCAAGAACAAAAACCAAAAGAAGCCTATTGTTGACCCCTCAATGCCTTCATTTTCTCTTGATCCTACACCTAAGAATCCCCAAGAAGTAATGTAGCAAGACTTTCCCATCATTCCCACAAACAAAAGAGGAGCCAACCGATTTGGTAAGGGACCCGTTCGGAAGAGTACCCGGAACATAAGAACCAAGCCTTATGCAAAGCCTCCACCTACTTCAGATCCTATCCAAGTATCCTCCGACCTTGAGAGCCCCCATAAGCAACCTAGAGAAGTCTCTGCGGATGGATTAGAGCCACTAAGGAAAATGAAATCAGAACCTACCTCACCTTTCCGATCTCCCATCACACCTACTTCACCCATGCCCACTCTTGATCCTAAATTTGATAAATTGACCACATCTCTCAAAGGACCTAAGCCTTCCTTGGAGATCATTGATTCTGCCCCAACTATAGAGGAGCTACAAAGGGAAAACCATCAGCTTCTCCAACAATTAGAAGAGAGGAAGACAATAGATGCACACCTTCATCATGACAATGCAGTCCTTTAGGCAAAATTTAACTCCCTTCAATGATTGGTCGATGGGATGACCCAATCTAACCGCAGGTTAAGAGCACAATTAAAGCAACATAAGAGGCAAAAGGCTAAGCCTACACAGCAAGAAGGAGAGCCTTCTAAAGTCGACCCTCCTCAGCAAGCCTAGTTCCAAGGGATGACTTCTTTTTATTTGCAGTGGGACCTGCAAAATCGTCGGTGTGGGGGTATGTTGGGCCCGAGATATGATCATCTTCATGACGTTATTATACACTTTTTTCCATATTTATATATGCTTTTTTTTATCTTTCAAAGGATCTTTTTGAAGAATTTTATGGTAAAATGATACAATCGGCATGAGGTATGTATAATTCGTGTTTTGTGACTCAATCAAGTTTAATTTATCATATTTTATGGTTTCCAAGAGTTAATTCATGTTTTTTTTCTATTACAGGGCAAAAGGCACCATGTTTCTTGGTCCGACACTCGTTCTGGCACTTGATCCAGCACTCGTTCCGGTACTTGATACGACACTCGTTCCAACACCCAGTATTGCACAAAAACGAAAAGCAAGTTGGAGGTTATGGTATTGGTAGATAGTGGTGGACAAATCAAGCACATGGGTTTTGTTTATCATCACCCCCTCCAACTACTAAGCTCAAGACAACTCAATTTAAGTTTTCCAAAGAGGGCACTCATTGGGTTCCTTCGTTTTGTTAGTTATGGTCTCATTTAATGTAATTTGCTGAATTTAGAGGTGGTTCGACCCTCCTATGGTCGACCACCTGGGTTGTAATATTATAAATACCAATAGGATGATCATTAGATTATTAACCAAGTAGCATAAGCATTAGAATTTCCAGAAAAACGATGTTGCTCTGTTTCTAGTTTTACATTGCCAGAATAGTGCCAAAACTGTGCTTTTGGATTTTTATGGTGAATTTGGCCTGCTGAGGTCGTGGTGTGCTTTTAGAGAGTGACCACGACTTGTTGGGGGGCCCACCAGTAGTCAAGTAACTATCTTCATGTATATTTTGTATTTTTCTAATTTAAATTGTCTTTTCATTTTCCTGTGCATGTATATTTTTATTTAATTAATTAGTTTGTTGTAGCTTACTGTTTTACTTCTTTTTGCTAGTTAGATGATGATTTGTGATAGTATGTGTTGATTTTATAGATTAAAAAAGGCTTGCAAGTCTCTAAGTCTCTTTACTAATTCCGTGTGCAATTAAAACTTCTCTCTCTCATTATACTAACCCCGCATGTAGTTAGATGATAAATTGTGCTTCTTTTATATTTTTACAGTCAAGCTTAGAACAGATTTTTAATTAGAACAGAGCATAGTTTTAATCTAAGTTTCTTTTGACAAAGATTGATGGATGGATAGATTTTCTTCCAGTTTTTGAATCATAGCTTGCTTACCTCAGTTTTAGATAGATTTCACTTGCTTAGTTATTGGTTAAATGTAATTGTCAATTCACTTTTTAATATCATGTTTTTAATTTCTGGTTTCAGTCATTTTCTTTATCATAGCTTGAATGATTAAAATAGACATAGTATAGTTTCCTTTCACGCAATTTCGTTTCATAGATTAAAATGTAATTAAATTCCTTAGTTAGGCAATGATGATCTCATTATGATGTTGATGGTTTATACATGAATATGTAGGGTATTTAACATTACTTTTATCATGGCTAAGTTTTCATTGGACTGTTTACTTAACACCTTTCATTTTTCCATTGAAATTAGTATTGAGCTTATGCCATTAGAATTTTCCTTTGTTGTCAAGTGTCATCGAGATATCATCCGTCACCACCAAAGGCATCCAGACAACCACTAGCATTATATTTGAGTGTTTCATAGGTTAAAGTTAGTTTCTTGCTTTCTTAGATTAGAAGAGATAGTTTCTTGTTTTCATAAGTTTAGTTGTTAGTCTTTCTTGCTTTCAATAGACTAGATTTCCCTTCATGCATTTCATTGAGCATTTAAATTTCCTTTCACACAAGAGAAATAGTTTTTCATTAGGCATTTAGCTCACTTGCCTCTTAGGCTAGGTAGTTTTTCAATGAGAAGTCTTTGCTTACTTGTCCCTTTTCTTTAGTAGGATAGATAGTTGTCTTTTCTTACTTGTCTTTTATTTAGTAGGTTAGTTAGGTGTTTTTGCTTGCTTGTCTATTTTCTTTAATAGGTTAGATAGGTGTTTTTGCTTACTTGCTTATTTATTTTCTTTCATAGGATAGTTGCTCATTAAGTGTAGGTTGGCAAGTTAAAGAAGTTTTCTTTTGTCATTTTCTTATTATGCTTAGTAGTTTACCTTTGCTTACTTTCATGAACTAGTTTGCTTTGAATAGGGTTTTTAATCGCTTTCTTAGGAACTATCCATCAGTCATTGGCCCAAAAGTGCTCAGGTTACCTAGTTTTCATTTTGCCTAGTAGGGTTTGTTCATTAGATAGGTTTACTTGAGTAGATTAGCCCTAGATAGCTGCTTTCCTTATTTAGTCTACACTTCTACCAACCTTTTACCTTTGGCATATATTTTTCTACAACTCTAAGTTTACTTACCCTGGGTTGACAATTTAATTGAGGGTAGTTTAGTGTATTTTTTAGTACACATAAATCACCTAACATTATTTCCACTAGATAACTATGTGGAAGTATCTCCACTAGCTCTACTTCTCGTAGCATCTTTGTGCCTTTTCCTGGAAGAACTCATTCTGACATTACTATAAGTTGGTCCATATTTCTGGACATCCGAAGGGCTCCACAGTTTATCATACTGATGCAGTCCTGCATTACTAATGGTTGGACCTTGTTTCAAATGATTTTAAATCTCAAACAAACTCTATAGAAATACTACATTTAATTATTCTTGCTCAGCTTGAGCTCTCATGAGCCTTTCATGATCTTCTTTCAGACTCCTTATTGTGGCTACCAAATCTAGAGGGGTTTCTCTATTCCTCCTTCCATTTGATTCTTCATCTCATAAATGCGAGGTTTCCTCCATATTGTGTTGCACCATTCACTTATGTTTCCCTTTCTAGTGCATCTTATGTGCTGGAAACAAAAAAAAAAACTATTAGAAAATCATAATTCAAAATTTTATGTATACAAATCTTGGCCTTGTCAAGCATCAATATGATTTTGAAATCCTACTCCAATATTCCATTCTTGTTGTTAATCATTCTCACAACTATTATTAGCATTCATCAACATAATTAGGTTATTCAAAAATAAAACATCGACTTTCACCATATAAAATTTGTCAATATTCATTCAGTAGTGTGACCCATTAAAGCCTAGATTTCGAAATCTTCTCTGATACCACTCTATGACACACCTGGCCCCCTAAACCCTACTTATGTTGTTGGGATGTCAAAATCGATCCTTCCACGACACTTTTGGCCTCAGTTCTATATCCTTATTCTCAATCCTTTATCTCACATCATGCCCACATGGGCTTCATCCATGTCCTCTACACCACAATACATGATTATGGGTGTGTGTTGTCAAGGAAATGACATGTCCTCAGATGAATCATCCCTTATCAGTAATACTTTGGTGAAAGTTTCGTTATTCAAAATAGGAAATGAACTTTCCTGATCAAACGACTCAGATTCACCAAGTTAGGGATAGATCAATGGATAGCGGTGAGTCAAGATTCCTTCCAATCAAGGAGATAGGTTATGCAATCCCCTAACCAATTCTCGATTCAACTTTTTTGACATCCCTACCTCTGACAAATCCAATGCTTGTCGAGCTGAGAAATCAACAGTCTTGATTTACTCAATACTTTAAAACCATGTGATGGCTAATGAATCACCTATTCTCCACTTGACACTTGGTCGATGGGGTCTAAAAATAATCTATGGATAATATATCATTGGTATTCCTCACTCGCAAATTGACGATCTCCACCCACTCATCCCTCTGCAATTGGAAAATTACCATTCTACATGATTAAATGATTTCCTAAGTGGTTCTTTCCAAACAAGAAATATTCTTATGGATATGATGGTCATTGGACCCTTACATCCAATGGTCAATTTTTTTTTAGATCTTACATCCGCCTAGCGGTTAACTGATGCTATCACTTCAACAACACCTTCCTTTAGGATGGATTACTACCATATCCAATGCCTTAGATCTCATTTGTCTTAACACCGACCGATATATAACTCTTATCACACGCAAGTTCTTGGCATCAGGAGTTTCATCCACCTTCCCCCATGGACCTTATCGAACTCCTCTTTATTGACAGACTTATCGAATCCCTTCTCGAAAAATATATGGTCCAAATCTTGTCGACTCATCCTCCTGATAGATCGAGGGCCTTCATCAATTCAAGACTTTACCATCAAGAAGTTTACCATGACATCCTCAAGTTTTTATTTTATTTCCTAAGAGTTCCCCTTTCGAAAGGATTTCTATGAAGCCTAGATCTCCAACAAATGGTCTAGATTGATTCTCTAGTTCTAGATCAACGAATAAAGTTTTTTCTTGGGTTTTCATAGGGATTCAATAGGGTTAAGAGTTATTCCAGGGATTTCTAGTCCAAAACCTTCCATTTCATTGACTACAAAATGATTAACTTTAATACCTCATGATTTGTCCCTTTCCTCAAGAACTCAAACTACATCTCTCAGCACCCCCAAGATGAATATTTTATCATCGTGTAAACTTTCCATTCAAAAGTTTGGAGAAAACATAGGGTCACGGGTCTTCATTGACCTTCCATGCACTATTCATCATGGGAAATCAATTTACCATAAAGAAATATTTATCAACACGATTTAAACTTAGGTTTATCATTTATTCATCATATGAAGATCACTTTGAGAATGGGATGCAATGCATATTCATTACCATACAATCATAGGGTACATTGAGAAATATTAATTATTTGTTTAGTGTAAATTTCAACCAACCAAATGATTAAGGGTGTATGACTTTCACCCAACCGTAATCTACGCTACACTTATTCTTTCTACAACAATCCACCCTATTCTAGGCCATGATACCACCAAGGGACTCTCACAATTGGATATAAGGTCAAGAAATTGGTCAAGAAATTTACTCTCCTTCACACGACTCGAAACAACAGAAATCCCCTTTTCCCAACTAGTTTTACTTTACACAAGGGAGTCCCTTCTCTTCTACACATTCCCTCGGTGCCCTCCCCTTACCAATGTAGGTTTCTTTTCAACAAGCACCAAATCACAATTCTCTTAGCTCCAATCTGAATATGGGTACTCTATGTTCTAGGCTGACCATTCATGTCTTGGGAAATCTTCTTATTTTCCTTAGGATAATGCTCAGGTCTATGTGCATGAGATTTTTCTTCTCCTTTTCATTACCATATGTTTTTTAGTCTGGATTTATGTTGTTGTGTGTGTCGTTTGTGTCTCTTTATGTGTGAGTTTTCATGTCTGGGCCCCCTTCCTCCTCATTCCTTTTTTCCAACCGGAACATTCTTTTTGTTTCCCTGGCTCCCCACTCTCTTATATCCTAAGAAAACCCATGGGATCAAGATCTTGAATTAAAAGATCAATTTTTGGTACATCAAGTTGACAACTGCAGTTGACCCTTCACTCTTCTGAGTACAAGTTCTGAAGGAATTCATAAATGATCCAACTATCTGATTAGATGCCATTAATAGTTTTCTTGTAGTCGGGGAGGATAGAGTACTTCAGATAGGTTATACATTCAATTCATGTAGGTGTAGGTTGGATTGCTAGGAAATATTCTCGTTTGCTTCATATAAACTTAAAAGTTTCCCCCTCACCATCTCTCACTTGTGATATCATGGCCACTACTTGAAAGGCTTCCTCTCAGTCAGTTGATTGGTTTTTTTTATTAACATAAAAACAATTATAGTATTCATCAATCTCAATGCATGAAATCTTAAACATAATTATAGACTTGGGGGAAAATAATGTGTTACATTATATCATATCCAAAGAGACTCGAATGGTGAAGTAAATGTGTGGGTGAAATATGCCACTACATTGAACCCTAGTGTCCTTATGAAAAATGGGGACTTATGTTTTTCCACTATCACCTAAATATTGATGTCAAATCAAACTGTCCAATTAATTAGTTAATGATTTGGGAACACAAATGAGGACTTACGTTTTTCTACTATCCCATAAATACTAATGTCAAATCTAACTATTTTTTTAATTAGTTAATGATTTGGGAACATAAATCTCTTTCTCCATTTATGAGGGAATGAAGCTGAAACGATTTTCCAAAATCTGGATCCTATGGACACAGAGGGTGCAACTTCACCTATATTATACCTAGGGAGGTAATATGGGAGGTACCCAATGCAGATGTGGTTATGTATTATTAGTGGGGTTCATTCAATGTAAGGTGGAATAAGTCCACTATAATATTAAATAAGGCCCACTATGATAGTTATATATAATAAATAGGCTTTATAGAATATTTCTTCTCCAGAATGTTCCTAGGTGATAAATAATGCTATATAAAGAAGTGTATGCAATGTATTGAGGCATGGTGAAGAATATTGATATAGTGACAAACAAGTATTTCTTGAGGAGTGCATTCCTTCCATAAGGAATAATATATGGTGTTACCTTATCTCAAGGGTTTTATCTATTTCTTGTGTTCAATATTTTGGTGAATGGTTTGGTTTATTATTGTTGAGATTAAGGGTTATTTATGGAAATATATTAGTAGAGATATTCAGGGATATAACATTTAGTATCAGAGCTTTTTCCTTGGCCAAAGAAGGAAAGAAATTTTTGGGTCATTTTGCATATTTTTCAAAGGAAAAAAGGGGGCGTTGCACTTTAGACTCGATTCTGAAACCTTCTGCTTAGAATTTGTACAAAATAATTTAATATTTGAATTCCTCTAAAATATTATACCCAATTTAAAAAAAAAAAAAAAACACAATTGAAACAGAGTCTGGGAAGTAAAGTTATGAGCATTTTAAATTCAACCATTTTTCAGAGTTTTCTAGAAAAACTTGTGTAATTTGAAGAGTAAGTTATCTTTAACCTTTAGTTTTTGTTGAAGATTTATTCCAAGCAAGATGTATTTTACTGGAAAACATGGTGGTTTTCGTACTGACCAATATATCAATAATATAAAGTTTTTATGGGGAAATCGATGGTGCGTTTGAGTATGGATGAATTTAATGGATGATACTAGGGTATGGTGGAATGGAGTTAACTCTAAGGAGAAACATGCACTTTTAGATGAAGAATTTGAAAATTTATTTTTAGATAGGTGGTCTCATGTTGGGAAAATGGATACAAAGAGAACCAAGGGCTCATTTTCATGTGACAACTCTATATTACAAGTTCATGGTTGTATTCATAAAGAAAATTGCATTGTTTCTATTAACGCTAGTTGCCAACAAAATTTTATCAATGTTCAGTTGGTTAATAGATTGAAAATTCTTGCAAATAATATTCAAAGTACAGAAGTTACGAGTGAAAATGTTCTAAATTTTAAATATTTGAAGCTCAATATGGATAAATATGTGTTTCATTCATATATTTATGCTATAGATATGAATGATCTGGATAATTTTTTGGGATATCAGTGGGTGCAATTAATATTAATGTGAAAAAAAGCTTTTTGAGGTTGTGGTACAAGAAAAATAAAATCACATTGCAGGATGTGTCTCTTAGTAAGAAAGAAGGGCCCAAGAAGGAAAGCAAAAAAGTTATTGAGGAGTCCAAGTTGAATTAGAGGAAAAGTCTATAGAAGGAGATGAAGCAAAGCCATAGGAAGGACATAATATATAATACGAGGAAATAAAAATGAACTAATTCCTACATTTTTTGTATATCTCCATCCACATCATATAGAGAAACAAATGTCATCAAAGCAAGGGAGTGATCATCAACACATTTATGCACCAGCTGGGAACCAGAAAGAAAACCAATCAATAGGTGTATGGAGGACTACCAAAACTACAGGAAGACATCAAGCTAGAAAAAAAATCCCATGGTAACATCGACACGATGCGGAGAAAGATCAGTGTCGCAAGGTAGTAGTTGGGCATCATGTTCGTCTTCCATTAGGATGGATGGGTGGTCGTACTTGGTACCAGTTGGATATAATTCTTAGTCGGTCATATCGTATGGTTTGTTCTCATGTTTCAAGGACAAAACATGCCTAAGGGGGGTGGAATGTAGTATACCTAGTGAGGTAATATGGGAGGTACCCAATGTGAATGTGGTTATGTATTATTAGTGAAGGTCATTCAATGTAAGGTGGACTAGGTCCATTGTAGTATTAAATAAGGCCCACTATGCTAGTTAGATATAATAAATAGGTTTTCTAGAATATTTCTTCTCTAAAATGTTCCTAGGAGATAAAGAATGCTATATAAAGAAGTGTAAGCAATGTATTGAAGCATGGTGAAGAATATTGATATTGTAAGAAACAAGTAATGATTGAGGAGAGCATTCCTTCCATAAGGAATAATATATGGTGTTACCCTACCTCAAGGGTTTTGTCTATTTCTTGTGTTCAATATTTTGGTGAATGGTCTAGTTTATTCCGTTGAGATTAAATGTTATTTATGAAAATGTATTTGCAGATCTATTCAAATATATAACATCACCAATTCACTGGCTACGAGCATGAAGGCATGAGGATCACGACAACATGTAAGATCTTTTTAATTTGAATGTTCTTTAGGGTTAAATGTATGTTGGGACAATTTATTAGTATGTATATTTTTTCCTTTATATCTATGTATTAGAATAATTTTTGTTGCGAAAATCGAGTTACTGCTCATTAAAAAAAAGTTATTATGAAGATTATTTAATCATCATAAATAGAGTATTCACTACATGTTTTAATATTACTTTTATTTTGAATTCAAAAAAGTATATCATAAATATTGAATATAATAAATAGACTATATTATTAAGAAAATAAAATAAAATAAATGATTTACTCCCATTATTTTATTTTATTTTTTCTAATTGTGATAAATGATTTAATTATTGTAAATAAATGTAAATAATTATTTAACGATTTGTACAATGTTTTTTTATTACATTGTGTATATGTTCTTTGAATGTATCATCATTATTAAACTAGAAAATACCAAGTTACCTTCTAATATGTAGATTTTTTTCCCATACAACCTACTAACCGAGTAGCATACGTGTAGGTAGATTTGAAATTGATAGTGAGAAATGCTCGGATATCTCTAGCTTTGACTGTCATGTATTATTCATATCAATTGGTTAGGAGTTCATAGCAATTATACATGTGAGTGAACTTACACACCCATTCATTCATAAAAAAACCTTTCAACCTTTTCAAATTTATAGTATGCCTTTAGATCGATATGTAACAAGGATGCCATGTATCTTCCATGTTCAATATATAAATGCTTATTATTCACATTATCATGATCAATTATCCATTTGATTATCATTGCACAGAGAACCACCCCAATTCTAGCAATAGCATTATGAATATAAGACTTTTGCAAGTGTATTACTCCATCAATCTTGCCACGTTGTCTTCCATTCAAATTAGAGGCAATGGGAAATACTACCCCATATTTGATCAGTAAAGTTTCCCATAATAATGAGCATTATTATTTCCAATTTGATGTGAGTTATTTGCATATATTGTACTTTCAAAATCCTTTGACACTATCTCCATGGTTGGTTGGTTGTTTCTGTTTGGTTGGTTTCTCCTCCTTAGCTTGATTTCCTTTCACTTGGTTTTTTCTTACCTTCTGTGTTGGGTGACATATAAATGAATATGCATTTGAATCACTCAAAATAACAATATCACATCAAAATTTGTTAATCAAAACATTAAAGAAATCACAAGGTAATTCTTTATTTATATCTTTTTTATTCAACCTCGAATTATCTTTATGAGATCAAATAAGGCCTACCTCGATTTAAACATCTTGTTCAAATTTTCAATGGGCTCATAACTCCTTTCACAATTGAATACTTGTTTGAAACAAGATTATTCTCAAAGTGGAAAAAAATTAATTAGCATGAGCAACCATTGATTCTAGATCCATCTTAGATAACAACAGTGGAATGCTAAATGGATTCTCATTTTAATGGGGACAAGGAGAAATTCCATGTTCCTTTAATAATTCGGCCACTCTTTCATTCAAAAGAGAAATGAAAGGCTCTTCAAGAGTGACTCCTTACAGGAAACTATTCGAAGGTTATGTAATATAAATAAGGTGAACATGGATAAAGTCCAAAAAAATAAAATCTAAAGATATAGTGGTAACCATTGAATTGGAAAAATATTTCAATATTTAAATCAACAAGATTTGTCATTTGAATAGATGGAGTAGTTGCTCAATGAATAAACATATATCAATCTAAATGACAACAAATTTTTAATGGAATTARGAACAATATAGCCAACTCCAAGAATAATGTGTGTAATCTAAAAATAGAAATCAAATAAGCAAATTCTTAATGGAATTAAGAACAATATAGACAATTCCAAGAATAATGTGTGTAATCTAAAAATASAAATCAAATTAGAAAAATCCAAGAATGGGATATTACATGGATGCATAGAGAGAATGTAGGGTTCATGTCTAGCAATCTAGTAAGCTTCATCTGTGCACTTCAAATGTTATAGCAATGAGCAAATGAATCTTAGAAACCAATTCCAACTCAACTTTCTAGCAATGAGCAGTCAAATGCAAAATTCAAGTTATGCAGAAGCTGATACTTGAAAGCTAATATTTAATTTGAAATGATAATACCATGATACTCCATAGGTTTTGAATGATTTGAATGAGTGAATATTCAATGCTTTAGGAATCATCACTACGAAGGTGATTGAAATATCATTAATGAGACCATACTCATGTATTTTTTAAAGAGAAATCGTCCATTGGGGTTTTTCTGAGTACAAAAAAGTAGCCTGATTGTGAAATTGAGCCCGAAAGAGCACTCTTTTGAATTCTAAATAGAAGTGGCCTAATTTTAAAATCAAGGTCAATTGAGAAATTGGGGGTTAAAATGATTTCAAGTGTGAATTCAAAGGTGGGGTTGATCAAGAAATCAAGTTCGATTATAATATCGAAGCCTGGTGCACTTTCAAAGGAAAGTAAAAGAGGACTAATCAGGGAGTAAAGCTTGATTTTGATAACAAAGCAATCAAAATAATTCAAATCATTTGATCAAGCCTCACATGATAATATGAAATTTCAAAAAATTTCAATGTATAAAAAGCCTAATCGAATGGGGTGGCAAGTCTGGAGATTAGAGATGGTTTCAAACAACACTGATGAAGCCTATGCCTTATATGAAGGAGTGTCTATAGAAAAATAATGAAGTGTCTCCAAAATTGTGGTGTTTGGAGACTCTGTGATGGTAGTTTGAGTGATAAATAAGAAACGAAAGTTCAAAAGTAATATTTTTAAATCATAATTTTCTGCATTTTGTCCCTTGTCAAAATATTTTTTGAGTCCAAAAACTATCATATTAAGAGGTAACTAAACCCCCTTGCTGATCATTTGGAAAATATTGGCACAAGATTGGTGGTATTGTAAATTTGAATGGATTAAGGGGGGATTTGCATATACCATAGTTGATCCCCCATCTTTATTCATGTAGAGAAGTGGTAATGGAGCTTCCCATTGTCTTTTGTTCATATCTCCTCACACACTTGAGGTTTTATGTCAATTGTGTGGGAATTCAATTTGATTTGTGTCTCTTCAATATTTTATGTGGTGTGATAAATCCATTTTTTAGGAGGGTTTCTACCCCTAGTTCGATGTGGCACTACAAGGAAAACACCCTCTAGTGGAGGTTTTGGAGAAATCCCCTATAAAAATATCCCAAAAATCCATTTAGAGTGGAGGAAACTAGCAAAGACGAGTGGGTGGAGATTTTAGCAAATGGATTTTATGGTGCTTTTATAAATACCTAACACACCAGTGCGTTTCATACTATAGACGYAGTGGTGCTCTGAAAAATCTTGCATCGTGGTAGGGTTATTTTAAAAATATATAYACTATGGTGCACTATGTAAATAATGACGCATCTAAAATATGGCATACTATGGTAGGGTTATTTAAAAAAAAAAAAACTCTAGTGYGTTACTTAAATACTGACGCGTTGGTTCACAACGTTTCTCTTAAACAAGGCACACCGTGGTAGGGTTATTTGTTAAAAATATATATACTCTGGTATGCTAATTAAATACTGACACACCGATGCACACGTTGATCTCAAAAATGGTGTACCATGGTAAGGTTATCTAAAAAAAAAATTACTCGAGTGCACTACTTAAATACTAACGCATCGGTGTGCACTGTTGCTCCCATAAATAGCGCACCGTGGTAAGGCTATTTTAAAAAATATATATTCGGGTGCACTACTTAAATACTGACACCTGGTGCGTATCATTTCTCTCAAACACGGTGCACCGTGGTAGGGTTATTAAAAAAAAAAAAACTATGGCGCACTACTTAGATATAGATGCACCAGTGCATCTAATAATCAAGCACACCGTAACAAGGTTAAATTAGAAAACAAATATGGCGTGCTACTTAGATACAGATGCACCGGTGCATCTAATAATCAAGCACACCGTAACAAGGTTAAATTAAAAAAAAACTTACCAGCCATAATCATTTTTACCCTTTTCAATTTTGTAGAGATCTGAAGCACTGATGCAAATTTTTCCTCTTTGAAGTTCCCTGTCATCAATGCTTCCCTTCATTTCCTTCCTTTCATTCATTTCTCAGTGTGTGGCTTCTGAATTTTTCCAAACAACGGGCAAATTTTCTTTTTTTGACTATGACCCGAATTATTTTCGGCATGAAATGAGAGGAGAGATATAATAAATAAATGTACAAAGATATATCGGCTATCCATTAATATAAAATAAATGTATCGGATATGCAACCATAAACACCTAGATACAGTAATACACATTTTTCTATTAATGAGCGAAAATGTACAAAGACTGTAAAAATACAAAGTGAAAGACTCTTTAGAAAGGTGGCAACTTATCTCTGAGAAGAGATGTGTCCGCTACTTGCATTCGCAAGAAGAATATTTTACAATGAGGCTCCAAAGACATTTTTATGATAAATAAAATCCAAAAACCTAAACCCAGAAGATGAAAATCCAACAGTTTTGTGGACCCCGTTTTGGGTAGTTTGGTGTATCAACTTCCCGGGGGCATAACTTTGGCATGCGATCTCCGTTTGGGATACATGATAGCTCGCTGGAAAGGTTTCATCGAGGTGATTCATTTTGGGGTTTCAATCAAAACCTTTGTCTTTCATTGAGAAATGTGATCCCGAAAAACCTTCATTTAGGCCCTCAAAATGGCCCCGGAAGTTAAAAACTACTAAAAATAGTAAATTGCCAAAATTGTTAGAAAATTGTTTTGAGCCAGTTGGAAGAGGTGGGTGGCCACTGATATCCACCTAGATCAATTCTCCCTCCTTAGGAATAAATGGTATCCATTGCATTGAGTTCCCAGGGGAGAGGGAAAAGCGATTGAATCTTTGTGCGTTGCTTTCCTTGATGGAGATGTTGCGTTGTGGAAGGTTGTCATGAACCTGTTGTTGGCAGGGTTGAATCTTTTCAACCAGTCAGGATACATAAGATGTTTGGGTTTAGAAGGAATATTTTCACTTTTTTGCATTCGTTTCGACTTGATTCTATTGGATAGAAGGTGTTTGGGTCGAGGTTGTAGTGGTTGCAGTATCCTTATGATCACCTTTTGAAYAGATTKTGAAGAAGATAGATTTTGTAGTATGAGATACTACYTTGTGGYATTGTTTAGGTTGGACAATAGTTGGAACTACCTCAGGTATTTTGTATAGATGACCCCCTAGAGTAACAATGACACTACGGGGTTGAGATTCATAGATAGCATGGCACTTCCACATATATGGCTAGCCCAAGAGAACATCACAGATATCCAGCGRGGAAACATCACATAATACCTCATCCTTGAAGGGTTGGATGTCATATGACAATAGACACTGTTGGTTGACACAAATATCTCTTCTCTGGCGAAGCCAACCGATGGTGTATAGTTTTGGGTGTGGTTTTGTCGACAAGCCCAACTATTTGACAACCTCTGCTGAGATGAGGTTCTTATAGCTTCCACTATCAACAATAAAATGCAGCAAGGTCCCTTTCACTCACATATGTGAATGAAAAAGGTGCTCCCCCTCTTTAGGATCTGGTTCTTCTAGTTGAATTGTTTTGGTCACAACAATAGCAGTGGGGTATTCGTCGATGCTCTGTATTCTATCAATATTTTCTTAATCAAATTATGAATTTGGGTTCGGCTCCTTGTCTTTGATATCGACTACCAATGATTGTTTTCACTGACATTCATCGGTGTTGTTCCAGGGGATTTTTTGGAAATCAGACCATTTTCTAGTGTCCTTCTTCGTCTTTCTGTGACCCTTATTGTCTTGAGGCTTGGACTAGTTTTTAGGAGATTGTTTGTTAGGGTCATCTTTATCATACTTTGGTTGTTTTGGATTCACATACCTGAAATCCCATTTTCTCTAGTGCTTAAATTTCTGCTCGATTTTAACAACATATCGACATGCAACACCGAGTGATGAGATGTCCAGAAAATCCATTTCAGTTTGTATTTATCTGTGTAGAGCCCCACGGTATTTCATAACAAAATTTCATTCGGATTCTTTGATACCCATCTTGGTGCGCAAGGTATGTAAGGTATTGGTGAACTCTGGCACTTCTTATCCCCTCTCTTGTTGTAGTGTGGTCCATCTCATGTACTGGTCCTCATAGTTTCCAACAGGGTAATACTATTCCTTTATCGCATCCACAAAAAAATCTCAAGTGGGCTCGTCCCCATATATTCCAGACTCCTCTGTGGAACTTTTCTCCCAGTAAGTTTCCCACCAATGTTTGACATGGGGGAGAGATTTAAGGAGTCCAAAGGTGATATTTTCCCTTTCAAATAAATTATGAATAGATAAATAACATTCTACCATATTTAACCATTTTTTAAGGCATCTGCATCTATTTGTCCTTCAAATATGGGAATATCAAAATTAACTTGTAACTTGAAAGGTGAGGTTACTTCAAAGTGGTCTCTTGATGAAGATGCGTCTGTTGTTATCAGAAGGCATTGAAGGACATGGGCAAAATTCTCCATCATTTTGTTCCTCTGTCATGTGAGAGCTTGCCCAAGAAACAGGTTAATAGAATCATTTTCTCTATCGTTTTTATTTTATTCCACCATGGAGGGTTTCTTGGTCATTCGAGAGTGATTTCCCTCAAGAGAGAAAATATCGAGACCCAACTTGCTATACTTGTACCGCGTCGGGGACATGCACTGAAAAACAATCAAGAGCATCATGTTATGATACCACTGATCCAGATTGTTTTCGGCATGAAAAGAGAGTGGAGATATAATAAATAAATGTACAGAGATATCTCAGATATCCAATAATATAATAGAAATGTATCAGAGATGCAACCATAAACACAGAGATACAATAATACACAATTTTCTATTAATGAGTGAAAATGTACAAAGACTGTAAAAATACAGAGTGAAAGACTCTTTAGAATGGTGGCAGCTTATCTCTGAGAATAGATGTGTCTGTTACTTGCATTTGTAAGAAGATAATTTTACAATCAGGCTACAAAGACCTTTTCATCATAAATAAAATCCAAAACCTTAACCCTGGAAGATCAAAACACAACAATTTTGTGGACCCCGTTTTGGGTAGTTTGGTGTGTCAACTTCCCGAGGGCATAACTTTCGCATACGATCTCAGTATGGGGTGCATGATAGCACGTTGGAAATGTGTCATTGAGGATATTCATTTTGGGGGCTCAATAAGAGCTTTCAAATATCATTGAGAAACTCGATTCTGAAAAACCTTCATTTAGACCCTTAAAATGGCCCCGAAAGTTAAAAATTGCTAAAAATAGTAAATTGCCAAAATTGTCAGAAAAATGTTTTGATCCAGTTGGAAGATGTGAGTGGCCACCGAAATCCACTTGGATCAATATTAAATCCTTATTAATAAATTATCTCCATGGTTTTGAGTTCCCAGGGGAGAGGGGAAATAGATTGAATCTTGGTGCGCTACTTGCCTTGCTGGAGACGTTGCATTGTGGAAGGCTGTCGTGAACCTGTTGTTGGCGGGGATGTATTTGTTCAACTAGTCAAGCTTTATGAGATGTCTAGGTGCAGAAGGAATCTTTTCACTTTGTTTCATTCTTGTTGACCTGCTTTTGTTCGATAAAAGGTGATTGGGTCAAGGCTGTAGTGGTTGCAGTATCCTTATGTTCACCTTTTGAACAGATTGTGAAGAAGCTGAATTTTGTAGTATGAGATACTACCTTGGGACATTTTTTAGGCTAGAAAGTAGTTGGAACTAACTCTGGTATCTTGTAGAGATGACCCCCTAGAGTAACAATGGCACTACGGGATCGAGACTCATAGATATCATGGCGCTTCCACATATATGGCTGGCCCAAGAGAACATCAAAGACATTCAATGAGGCAACATCATATAAGACATCATCCTTGAAGGGTTGGATGTCGTATGACAATCAACACTGTTGGCTGACACGAAGATCTCATCCCTGGCAAAGCCAACCGATGTTGTATGGTTGCGGGTGTGGTGTTGTCGACAATCCTAATTATTTGACGACCTCTGCTGAGATGAGGTTCTTCTTTCTTCCGCTATCAAAAATAAAATGCAGTGGGGTCCCCTTCACCCACATATTTAAATGAAAAAGGTGCTCCCCTTATTAAGGATCTGTGGGTTCTTCTAGATGAATTGTTGTGGTCATGACAATAGAAGTGAGGTCTACTTTGATGATCTGTCTTCTATCAATATTTTCTGAATCAGATTCTGAATCAAGGTTCGACTCCTTGTCTTTGATATTGAACACCAATGATTGTTTTGAGCAACATTCATCAGTTTATACCAGGGGATTTTGTGGAAATCACACCATTTTTCAGTGTCCTTCTTCGTCTTTCTGTGACCCTTCTTTTCTTGTGGCTTGGAATGGTTTTCAGGAGACTGTCTGTAGAGCCATCTTTATCATACTTTTTTTGTTGTGTATTTCCATACTTGAACTCCCGTTTGTTCTGGTGCTTAAATTTTTGCTCGATTTTAACAACATATTGATATGCAATAGCGAGTGATGAGATGTCCAAAAAATCCATTTCAGTTTGGATGTATCTGTGTAGAGCCCCACGGTATTTCAAAACCAAATGTCAATTGGAATCTTTGATACCTATCTTGGTGCACAAGGTATGGAAGGTATTGGTGAACTCTAGAACTTCTTGGCCCCTCTCTTGCAACAGTTTGGTCCATCTCATGTACTTGTCCTCATAGTTTCCAACAGGGTAATAATGTTTCTTTACCACATCCACAAAAAAATCCCAAGTGGGCTCGACACCATATATTCCAAAATTCTCTCTGGAAATTTCCTCCCAGTAAGTTTCCCACCAATGTTTGACATGGGGAACAGCCTTAAAGAGTGCAAAAGTGATCTTTTCCATGTCAGAGAAATCATGAACAGATAAATAAACTTCTAGTAGATTTAACCATTTTTCTAAGGCATATGGATCTATATGTCCTTCAAATATGGGAATATCAAAATTAACGTGTAACTTGAAAGGTAATTTGCCTCCAAATTGGTCACTTTATGAAAACACAATTGTTTTTATCGGCAGACATGGAAGGATGTGGGAAAAATTCTCCATCATTTCGTCCCTATGTCGCGTGAGAACTTTCTCAAGCAACATATTAATAGAATTGTCTGCTCTATCGTTTTTATTTTCTTCCTCCATGGAGGGTTTCCTAGGTGTGTGATACTGATTTCCTTTAATAGAGACAATCTCGAGACCAGACTTTCTATAGTCGAACCTCGTCGGGGACATGCACTGAAAAATGATCAAGAACATCCTGCTTTAATAACATTGATCTGGATTATTTTTGGTATGAAATGAGAGCGGAAATATAATAAAGAAACGTACAGAAATATCTTGGATATCCAATAATATAAAAAAAAAATGTATCATAGATGCAACCATAAACACATAGATACAGTAGTACACATTTTTCTATTAATGAGCAAAAATATACAAAGACTATAAAAATACAGAGTGAAAGACTCTCTAGAATGGTGGCAGCTCATCTCTGAGAAGAGATGTGTTTTCTACTCGCATTCGCAAGAAGATGATTTTAAAATGAGGCACCAAAGGCCTTTTATCATAAATAAAATCCAAAACCCTGACCCAGAAGATGAAAATCCAATAGTTTTGTGGACCCCGTTTTGGGTAGTTTGGTGTATCAACTTCCCGGGGGTGTACCCTTGGCATATGATCTCAGTTTGGCACGTACGATATCTCGTTGGAAAGGTTTTGTTGAGGAGATTCATTTTGGGGGATCAATGAGAGCCTTTGGCTAACATTGAGAAACTCAATCCCCAAAAAACTTCATTTAGGCCCTCAAAATGGCCTCGGAAGTTAAAAACTACTAAAAATAGTAAATTGTCAAAATTGTCAGAAAATTATTTTGTGCCAGTTCGAAGAGGTGGGTGGCCAGCGATATCCACATGGATCAATCATACCTCCTTAGGAATAATTGGTCTCCATTGCGTTGAGTTCCCGAGGGAGAGGGGAAATCTATTGAATCTTGGTGCGTTGCTTTCCTTGCTGGAGATGTTCCATTGTGGAAGGTTGTCATGAACCTGTTGTTGGCGGGGTTGAATCTGTTCAACCAGTCAGGATACATGAGATGTCTGGGTGCAGAAGGAACATTTGTTCTTTTCTACATTGTTGTAGACCTGCTTCAGTTGGATAGAAGGTGCTTGGGCTGAGGCTATAGTGGTTGCAGTATCCTTCTATTCACCTTTTGAACGGATTGTGAAGAAGCTTAATTTTGTAGTATGAGATACTACCTTATGACATTGTTTGTAGTTGGAACTATCTCTGGTATCATGTAGAGATGACTCCCTAGAGTAACAATGACACTACATGGTCGAGACTCATAGATAGCATGGCGCTTCCACATATATGGTTGGCCCAAGAGAAAATCACAGACATCCAACGGGGCAACATCACATAATACCTCATCCTTGAATGGTTGGATGCCATATGAAAATCGGCATTGTTGGCTGACATGAAGACCGCATCCTTGGCGAAGCTAACGAATGTTGTATGGTTGCGGGTGTGGTGTTGTCAACATTCCCAACTGTTTGATGACCTTTGTTAATATGAGGTTCTTTTGGCTTCCACTATCAACAATAAAATGTAGCGAGGTCCCCTTCATCCACATCTGTGAATGAAAAAGGCACTCCCCCTCTTCAGGATCCATGGTCTGGTTGAATTGTTGTGGTCGCGACAATAGCAGTGGGGTATGTTTCGATGATCTATCTTCTATCAATAATTTTTGAATCATGGTTTGGCACCTTGTCTTTGATATTGGCCACCAATGACTATTTTGAGCGACATTCATCGATGTTGTGTCAGGGGCTTTTGTGTAAATCACTCCATTTTCTAGTGTCCTTCTTCGTCTTTCCATGACCCTTCTTTTCTTGTGGCTTGGACTGGTTTTCAGGAGACTGTTTCTTAGGGTCATCTTTATCATACTTTGGTTGTTGAGGATTTTCATACCCAAACTCTCGTTTTTTCAGGTGCTTAAATTTCTGCTTAATTTTAATAGCATATCGATAAGCGACACCAAGTGATGAGATGTCCAGAAAATCCATTTCAGTTTGAATGTATATGTGTAGAGCCCCACGGTATTTCAGAACCAAATGTTATTCGGATTCTTTGATACCCAGCTTTGTGTGCAAGGTATGGAAGGTATTGGTGAACTATGGAATTTCTTGGCCCCTCTCTTGTCACAGTGTGGTCCATCTCATGTACTGGTCCTCATAGTTTCCAACATGGTAATATTGTTCCTTTACCGCATCCACAAAAAAATATCAAGTGCGCTCGGCCCCATATATTCCAAACTCCTCCGTGGAATGTTTCTCCAAGTAAGTTTCCCACCAATGTTTGACATAGGAGAGATCCTTAAGGAGTGCGAAGGTGATCTTTTCCTAGTTGGAGAAATTATGAACATAGAAATAACCTTCTAGCAGATTTAACCATTTTTCCAAGCCATATGCATCTATTTATGGAAATATAAAAATTAACGTGTACCTTCAAAGGCGAGGTGCCTCCAAACTGGTTGCTTCATGAAGACTCACCTGTTGTTATCATCAGGTGTTGAAGGATGTGGGCAAAATTCTCCATCATTACATCCCTCTGTCGCGTGAGAGCTTGCTCAAGAAACAGATTAAAAGAACTGTCTCCTCTGATGTTTTTCTTTTCTTCCGCCATGGAGGGTTTCTTGGGAATGCGAGAGAGATTTCCCTCAAGAGAGTAAATCTTGAGACCCAACTTTCTATACTTGAACCTCGTTGGGGACATGCCCTGAAAAACGATCAAGAGCATCATGCTCTGATACTACTAATGTGGATTATTTTCGACATGAAATAAGAGTGGAGATATAATAAAGAAATGTACAGAGATATCTAGGATATCCAATAACATAACAAAAATGTATCATATATGCAACCATAAACAAAAATATACAATAATACACAATTTTCTATTAATGAGAGAAAATGTATAAAGACTGTAAAAATACAGAGTGAAAGACTCTCTAGAATTGTGGCAGCTTACCTCTGAGAAGAGATGTGTCTGCTACTCACATTCACAAGAATATGATTTTACAATGAGGTTCCAAAGGCCTTTTATCATAAAGAAAATCCAAAACCCTAATCTTGGAAGATGAAAATCCAACGATTTTGTGGACCCCGTTTTGGGTAGTTTGGTGTATCAACTTCTCGAGGGCCTAACTTTGGCATATGATCTTCGTTTGGAGTGCACAATAGCTCGTTGGAAAGGTGTCATTGAGGAGATTCATTTTGAGGGATCAATTAGAGATATTTTCTATCATTGAGAAACTCAATCCCCAAAAACCTTCATTTAGGCCCTCAAAATGGCCCTAGAAGTTAAAAACTACTAAAAATAGTAAATTGCCAAAATTGTCAGAAAATTGTTTTGAGCCAGTTGGAATAGGTGGGCGGCCACCGATATCCACCTGGATCATACTATATGGAAACCAAACCTCCCCAGAGAGGAAATGTCCACGTAATGTCATTATTTCTTTATAAATTAAACTTTTAGTGGATTAAAATGCAAAATTCAGTTAAATTTCCATTGTTTTAAAAATAAATTTATTTTTTCTACATAGGGCGTTCGAGTCATTTGGCTAGCACCGCTAATGGTGCACCCTAAAAAATTTTAGGGTGCACCGAAACAAATTTTCCTAATTTTTTGGGCAATGCATTTGTAAACACTACACACCAGTGAGTTATGTAATCATTAATGCACCGAGGAATAATTTTACCGACACACCACTTAAAATAATATAGCTGATTTTTCACAGTGCGTCAAAATAATGTTAATACACTGAGGCGTTATGTTAAACAATGCACTGCATAAATCAGATAAGTTATTTTATGTTGTGCATTGGTAAAATTACGCGCCATGGAGTTAAGGATTACCAAACACACCGTCGTAAAAAATTAGATCATAAATGCCAAAGTACCATAATTATCAATTTTTAAAAAATTGTTTGTGCGGTGTGTCATCTTTACTGTGATGCATTGGTGCATGTCGGGAAAGGCTATGCACCATAGTAACAAATTGTTTTAAAATTATTTTATAGTGCTTTAGGATTTTAAGTTTATATTATTTTAGGTGGTGCATCTGTTAACCTTAACACACCGATACGATAATTTTATACAACGCACCACTTAAAATAATATTAAAAATTTTATACGATGTGTTATGTTACAGGTGTGCATAAAAAACGGTGATCACAAGTAATATAGGCACCGCGAGCGGTGCTTGAATTTTTTCGGGAACACCGATAATGAAATTTACTTATTTTTTCAAGAAAGTTATTTTTCCATATTTATAAATGAATTTCTCATTTACCAAATTTTGGTTTTTGTTTTATGTATGAGTTTGATGTATTTTATATGTTAATCATCCAAAGGCATCAGTGGAGAGAGCAGCAACAACAACAAGAGTAGAGGGTTGACTTGTACAATGTTGTACAAGATTGGGAGGCAAGGAAGAGGGAGAGAGATTTTCATCATCACCCACTTACTGCACCAATCCAAGTCCTCTTGATAAATGCAGGCCTCCTTAGGTACTATGAGCAGGCTACATCCATGAAGGGGCACTCTGAATTCTTGGTGCAACAGATATGTTGATGGTATGTCCATCGACATGGTTTATGTGTACGTCTTTATCAATGGTACCATCCCACTGAGGAGGATATATACTTTATCATTGGGATATCTAGGAGAGGGGAGGATTTTCTCCAATTCCTTGATGTTCCAGTCGGTGTTGCAATAGATATTCAGCTCATGTACTCTCAGAGATATATTGCGGTTGATGTACTTTTGCCAGCTAATTTTCAGGTGTCTAATGGAAAACTATTGATCTCTTCTTTTGGGGTAG
This sequence comes from Picea mariana, assembly GCA_032191745.1. NCBI lineage: Eukaryota > Viridiplantae > Streptophyta > Pinopsida > Pinales > Pinaceae > Picea > Picea mariana. The sequence continues at coordinate 241,709 of JASDQU010011353.1, forward strand.
AGGAGGTTAGGTGCCTCTCATGGTTAGTGACAACCATTGCACACTTTACTAATGATGGGAAACACATTATTTGTTATATTTTGTATTATTTTTATTCTTTAGTACAGAGGCCACAATGTATTAGATGGTCTGCCATTTTTTTGTTGCAGTTTCGTATAGCTCCAGATAAATGTTGTATTATGATACATGGGAGGGTGAACTTCCAGTTTTCTTCAGATTTTATTTTTTTTATTTTTTGAGATATTTCCAGAGAGGAGGCCTACTTTTGTCTATCATCCTTCTAGGCCGATGACTTAGGTGTTTATGCACATGTGGGGAAAGATGATGCCCAAGAGGGGTCAGCCAGAGTTTCCGTCCAGGATTTACATGACGCACTAGAGCTACTAGCTAGTGAGGTCGATCACATGTCTGTGATGATGTTGTGACCTTATGCAGGTTTGTATTGGCTAGGATGTCCAAACATCCTCTTCACACCAGATGAGCCACCAAATACTAGAGGTAATATTAGTGTTTTTTTTTTAAATTAATCTAGTTTCACTTTATTGTCTTAATTAGAAAAAATTAATTCTAACGCGTTCTTTAACTTGTTTTATTAAATTGTTTAAAATGAAATTGTTTAATTATTGTTGTGTACTATATATTTTGCATATGTTGGCACATTCGTTGGGGACATTCCTCCTCCCCCACCAAATTTGGATGAGGATATGCTTAAGGTCGCAATGTGTCAAGGTCCTTAGGGGCAGATACCCGATGACATCCGTTGTAGGCCGGATACTAGATTTGAGTTGAAATTGGGTGACCGAATCTGTGCACTTTTGGTTGAGGTGGGAGTCCTCCCTGTGTTGATGTAATGCATCAAGGTAGATCATATGCTCTTGGATATTTGGAGGGATATTTTGCATGATATGATGCCTCTTATGTGTTATATTGTTGGAGCTACCAAGCTACTAGCAGAGAGGATGGTTGCCAATGATATTCAACCTTCCTCATGTATCTGTTTGTCCAATACCCCATCGATTGATGAGGGTGGCCATGATCCTTCGCCACATCCTTCTCCTCCTCCTTCACCTCACTCAAATGATTAGGCAACACCTATTCCTCCACCATGTGATATTCCACTTCTTTGTCACCATCCATCATTTTCTAATACAAACCAAGCTTCCACTATTGTTGTATATATGATTATCACATCAACTAGACCAGATATGTTATAGCAGTTATTTGACTTGTTCAATATATATATATATGGTGCATTTTTTTTGTTTGTGTTGATGTATTTAATTTATATGTTGATGTTGATATTTATATTGTTAGGTCATGTTAGATATATTTTTTAAATGTACTCGACAGATGTGTATGTTATAACAATGTTCATTAGATGTGAATTTTTTGTGTTGATCATGATGATGTACTTAATTAATTTATATGTTGATGTGTATATGTGCTAGAGGTATATATAACTATATGATGTTAGTGAATTGAAATGTGTATTTTAGATGATGTTTATGTTTGTTATATGGATATCATCATGATGTTTATTTTTATTAAATGATCTTTTCAAATCTTCACAATCTAACAATTATATTTCGAAATATTCACATTAATGTCATTGTAAGCTTAGTTATTAATTTTTAAATGGGTATCACATTAATATATTGTTCTTTAAAAACATGTTAGAAATTTAATTTTTAAATTATAAACCACATGTTTATATAATCTTACTTTTAAATCTACAAAATACATGAACATAAACTCAGTTTTTGAATCATTATGTTAACATATCATCAAAAAGGTTGTACTATTAAACATGCATATCATCCATATTATTACTTATAATATCAACATAGATTATTAGGATAAATAAGAAACTACGTAAATTAAAATATTTCTATTCAATATCTAAACATGTTTCCAACTATAAAATTATATGTCGTTGCATATATATAATTAAAAAAATTAATTAAACAACACATGCATGGTTTAAAATATTCATAACTCAAATGATCAAGCAAGGAGATACAATGAAAATCTTAAAATTTCCCTAAGATATTTAAGGATCAAAGTCATCTCACTAACAAACGTGTTTTATACACATCCTTGAGTGTGTCCAAGGGTAAGAGGACTGTTAATAATGGAAAAATGCCACCTTCATGACACATCAGAATTCTAACACCATTCTGACAATGAAACAATGTTTTGGAAAGCTCTTTTTTAGGTCTCAATGCTTCAATAACATGTCAGTGAAGGATCAAACTTCTAACAACTTGAGGTATTTTTGAAAAAAAAAACTATTTATGAGATGTGTATTTTAGCAATTACTCATAATATTAAATTATTAAATACTTAAAACTTGGCATATTTGTCCTACAAGGAAAATACGTTTCTATCATTTTAGTTAAATGTTATCATTTCCATTACGTGTTCCAAGATGTTTGAGAGTGGTTTCAACATCATAAAACTTTATATGGAGAAAGTAGAATTTCATATCCCATTAAAAGTTCAACTGGTTTGACATTTTTCAGGATTTCACAATTGGAAATACTTAGTTTAAGTGTAAAAACCTTTGCAAATATTACCAATTATATAAAACACCAACTACAAAATATTTGGAGAAATTTTTCTAAAAACATGCTGTTATAACTTTATCATGAAAATAATTCTTGAAATTTTGTATTAAACATGCAACGACATATAAATATCTTCAAATAACAATATAAAATTATATTTCAGTCAATCGTTCTTTGCAATCACAAATATTTTGAAAGACAAACACATTACGCATCAATTGACTGTTAACCAACTAAAATTGTTCAAAGATTTGTTATAGTTAACTTTTCATTTCCTCTGTCACAATATGAATAAAAAACAATGTAATCAGAGAAATAAAGATAACAAAAAGACACAGAACAATATAAATGATGAAATAAAACATGTACATATCACTCTTTGTTGTCATCACCCTGATTATTTTCCTCGCTTGGCATGATATCCTTGTTGTTCTCAAAAATATGTTTTGATCTAGGGTCGTGTATTAATATGAACCACCAATCCATATCCAACACATCTGGATAAAAAACACTTGGTTGTAGTGTTTTAGGAAAACATAAGGCTCATTAGCTTCATCCCACATCTTTCTAGAGTTGATACATATTATCCCACTATCACGATATCCCTTTACATTATTCCGATCAAAGGTGTCCCACCACTTGCACCTAAAAATAACACATTTGAAAGAAGAGAAGTCCACTCAAATAATCTCTTGTATCTTTCCATCGTAACCTAACTTCACCCATATTATGTTTTGATCGCAGTTGCTAGCATGACTAGATTGGTCGAGCTTGACTTTCAATCCATAGTCTTGTGTCATGTGTCCATCATCAACATCCTCTGTGAGAAAATGATGTCCATATGGCCACATAGATGGGAACAAATGCACTTATATAAAGTGAAAAAATCACAGTGTCATGTGTCTAATAACCTTAGCAATAAAATATAAAATATAGATGTTAAAATTCAAAGGTGCACTATGAACTTTAAAATGTACACAAATATATTATTACTGAGTTGTTGCACCCAATCCCTATGTTTAGTGCATCCTATTCAACACATGGGTAACGAACAAATACACTGTATTTTCTAGCTTGGTCAACAACCCAATTGTTGGGGCATATCATTGGCATATTTTATTTTAAATGATCGGGATAAGGAATGATTCTACCATTCAAACGTATGAATTATTTCCTAGCACTGACCCATTTCCTCCTCTTTTGCTCATACAATGTGACCCACGACTCTATTTCCTCCGACTTAAAAAAAATGAATTTATTAATGGCATCAATTTCTGAATTTGTTAATGTATATATTCATGAAATCAAACTAACATATAGTACATATGATATCAAAATATGCATTATGAAGTTCATTGTGAATAGTTATTGTGTAGAAATTTGAAAAATGATAAGTCACTTACTCTTTATCAAGCGTCCTTTTCCATTCTTTTGGAGAAGCTCCCCTTCTCTTTTGTCTTTATCCCTTTCTTCGTCCCAAATCATCACACCTGGTGTGTTTCCGATCTTCTTGATGTACTCATTGGCATAATATAAATACTCATATCATATGTACCCCTCTTCCATAGACCCCTCGGGTTTTACCCTTTGTCGAATAAATCCTTTCAATTTATTCATGTACCTCTCTTAGAATAACATCCAATGATAGGAAATCACTCCGACTAATTCAACCTCATATACTAGGTGAATCAGAAGATGAACCTACAAGTCCATGAAACTTGTCAGTAGTTCCTTCTCAAACATACAAGCAATCCCAACTATCTCTCAATGCCACCGTGGAATGATAGCCATATGAATCTCCTTTGATATGATCCAATGTACAAATGTAGATAATTTATATATGGCATGTCGTAGGTCCTAGGGGAATTCATGGTTCATACACCCATGTGCAAGCAGAGGATTATGACACTAAAAAGTAAACACATACAAAATTAATTATGTTTTATCCCATGGAATAAAAATTAAAACAAATAATTAAATCATATTTTTGACATACATACTCTTAGAAGGTCAAATGGTCATGTGATTTCAACCCCGACAAATGTTCTTCCATAGTGAATTTGTTTCATAGTGAAGACCCATATAAAGAAGGCACATTTACACCCAATATAACTTCCTTTTCCAAAGAAATATCATCTTTCTTCAAAATCCGTGGGACATCACCTTCTTTCAAAGACCAAGAGGGACCAACCTCTCCTCTACTTTCTTGTCTTGGCCAATGTTTATTTTTAGTTTTTGAAGAAATAAGATCTCCCCTAATAGCCAATGTGTCACTTTCTTTTGATGATATGTGCCTCCATAAAGAAGATGAAATATTTTTAAATATATGCATGGGATCTAGTAAGTGGGAAATCTTAAGATAGATTTATTTTTCATCCCAATGGGTAATTTCTCAACACAGGTGTCGAAGAATTATGGATCATTGAACATAGACTCCCCATTTGAATCAAACATTTATGTAATCTCCTTCTCATTCTCTCTCTCATATTCTCTAATCCATTTTGTTGGTGTCATTATTGCAGGCCTCTGGGTTCTCTCTGGTTTACCATTGAAAGAGAATGTTGATATTCTGTAAGGGTATTATTCTGGGAGGAATACCCTGGAGCAGTTGTGAAATGGATTTTGTAGGTGGTTGGACCACCTAGCCTCTAGAGAAGGTCCACAAAATTTACATCCATCATACCATTTTATTCCAATACCTACGAAATTATTAATGTATACAGAGCACGTTAGCATTGAAGATCAAAACAATCACAGTTAATTAAATATGCCAAAAAATATTGTTACGTATATAAAAAAATCAATGAACATGTAATTTACCAGAGAAAACTCCTAATCTTGAATAATCATGTGTGGTGTAAGCACATATCCCATACAAAGTAAAACTCATTTCTGTTGTGATGGGTATTGATACATCATATGCATGTATCCCTTCCCATAATTCTTTCAATTCATCTACCAATGGTTGTAGGTAGACATCCATATTCTTGACTTGTCTTATACCAGGGACTAGAAGAGCCAACATAAGATGTTCATTCTTCACAGAAAACCATGGGGGGGTATTAATTTTGATCACTACTACATGACAAGCATAATAGTTGGTGTTTTGGAGGGAATATGGGTTGACGCCATCCATGGTTATGCTGAGTTGTAGACTTCATACTTCATCCTTGAATTTTTTGGACCATGTATCCTCTATATGATTCATGGATATTGAATCAGTTGGGATTCACATAACTCCTTACTCACTTCTATGTGAGGCATTCCATCCCTGCAACATAGTTAATTCTTTGCAATGAAAGATACTTTGAATCTTTGGGATTATAGGCATGTGACTCAATATCTTATGAGGAGGACCATGTGATTTACTCTTTTTATTTGATTTATGGTACCTATCATGCCCACATTTTAGATATATATCTTTTTCTACATATTCTCCTCTATTTAGATTCATACAATCATTCGGACATGCATGATATGATATGTACTCAACACCCAACATTTTCAACATCTTCTTTGCCTCTTCCCAGCTACTGGGAAATACATTATCACTCAAAAGAACCTATCTTTAAATAACCTATAGTTAGTGGGAAATAGAAAAGTACAATGTCATTTAACATTCATAAAATCGACCATTTTTAATGTTGATTGTGTGAAACAATTTCTCAAAATATAAGGGACTTGATGGTCAATTACCTCAATATTGTCGAGAAACATGTGTTTTACATGCCAAAATTTTCTTTCAAGTTGTACATTAACATTTTTCTCCCCAGTTGCATAGACTTTGACTGGCTAGGTCCAAAGAGAGGGGCGATGGAAGTATATTTCAAGATTTCAAAAAAGGTATCAGTGATATGAGCATCATCCCCTATCTCATTGTCCTGAAATGCATCTAAAACCATTGTCTCCATGGCAGTTGTATCTCATAAATAATCATCCATACCAACCTCTTTTTTATTGACTCCATTTCCAAGTTGTGAAGAACTACTATTGTTGTAGTCATTCAGAATTGGTGAATTTAGACGTAGTGGGAATTTAATAGGTGGTTGATTCAACCATTATTGGTATGCTTCCTCTCTAAGTTGTGCTCCTATTTTAGAATTCTCTCAATTTGACATTGTACTGGGCTACAATGGAAGATGATAGGTAGGTCTCTCATCATCAGAATCCTAATTTAAAAAATATTGAGCATTAGTACATTGATGATATTAGTAAGCACAATGCAATTGGTTTGTTCAAATTACATTATACCAAAAAATTATTACCATTGTTGACCCAGGATTATGGTTGGAAGAAGGCATGTTACAATTGGTAGAGTAAAGTGGCTATTTGTTTTCATCTACTAATTGCTTGCAGTATGTTTGACGCAGACCCCCTGCCCTCGAGCCGAGATCCGCTCAGGATATTCACTACAACCACACTGATTTCTTGTCCCCTAAAGTGTCGAATTCTCGAATCCCGACATGTTCATCAATCTTTGGCTCCTCAAAGGTTTTCCATCTTTTTGGGGTTTCGGGCTTTGCAATTTCTCGAATCCTGTCGACGAGAGACTTACCTCTTTGACCTCTGAAACCTGAAATACCAACCTCACAACCTTCCCTGCCACTTATTTCAACTTTTTGGGACTTGATTGGGCGACCAACACACGTCCCTCTTTCCTTATGATTTTCTGGTTTCCGAAATTCCTCCCCTTATGATCTTTTGAGATTTTCCCCGATGTTTGACCAACCCTATGACCTTCGTCACACGTGTCCTCCAACAAGTACCTGGGACCCTACCTTTTTGGATTCCTACTCTTCACAATTTTGGGAGTTGCGATGACGTGCAACTCTACCTCTCGACTTCCGGAGTCCTGAAACCTGATTTGCCGAAATCCCGAAAATACCCTTTAAGTTCTATCACGCTTCGCGATTTCGAGATTTCCCTTTCACTATGTCCCATCCCTTGTCATCAGGATTCCTGATAAGTCGAACCCCAAAACACCGAAATGGTGCTATCCCACTTCTAAGGAGATCAACGGCTGTGGTTCTTCCCTATATTCAATGGTTGGCGTGATTTCGTGTTTCGGTAGATCGTGATGCTCTCGATTCCAATCACTGTCTCCTCAAGATCCTGGATCCCGAAATGTTGAAATGCCGAAACGCTCCTCCACAACTTCTTGTGTTTCTCGATTTCAGAGCTTTTGATGTGGAGTACTCTACTCCTTGTCAATGGAAATGCCTAAATGTTGATTCCCAAAATGCCAAAAAAATATCCTGCCGTGATTTCTAATTAGGGACTTTCCTCCCTCCTGTGTCCCGATCACTCATCCTTAGGACCTCCGAAACCCTGAATTTTGAAGTTATGAATTCCAACCTCGTCGCTCTTCGCCTTTATACATGAAAACTATTTTCGCGTTTCGGGGATTTGATCAACCACGGGTTTCATTCACACT